>JAHKKF010522017.1:0-14983 GCA_019740295.1 Labeo calbasu
TATATATATATATATATATATATATATGTTAAAAATCACCAGTATCGGCCGATAACTTGTAAGGTACTGATATATCGTGCATCCCTATAAACAAAAGCTTGGAAGCTTATTACAAGAGAAATGGACTTTGGGCCTTTACTGTTTTAATTACTATATCAGTTGTCATTTTGAGAGAACAGAAGTAAAGTAATAAGTAAGGAGTAGGGGTAAAATGGAAAACAAGGACTTTGGGACTCACCCTTCTCTCTTCCGTTTCGCATGTTCTCCTCTTCATCATCCAAACTGTCGTCCACTGCAAGATTTACAAACAGTACAATTACCACTGAACGCATGAAGTGGGTACTTAGAGGACAGAAGTGAGTGTACAAGAGTACCTGAGTGAAGTTCTTTCACTAGTGACGACATAGTGTTTGTGATTGAGTCTGCAGCCACTAAAAGATCATTACGGAGATTTCTTGGTACACCTGGATAAAAGAGAGTCTTTTTCAGATCACGAAATACAGAGCTTAAAGGAATATAATAATCCAAAATTAATTTAGCGACTTAAATTTCAGTCTGTTCCTTAGGTGTTAGATGTTTTGGAATATAGTCAGTTGTAATATAACAGTTATATAGACTACATTTACAGTATTTTTAGTGCTTAAATATCCCAGTCTTCATTTATGGAAAAAATCAGTTTGGACATTCTTCTCTTAAACATCTTAAGTCTCTTGAAACTTGTTATCAACATCTTGTAATCATCTTCTAAACATCTTCTAATGATATTCTAAACAAGTTCCAAGCACTGTCTAAACATACCTACTAAACATCTAATTATCTTGTAAACATCTTTTAAATATGTTCTAACCATCTTTTATCATCTTCTAAACATCTTCTAATAATCTTCTAAACATCTTCTAAATCATATTCTGAAAAGTTTCCAATCTTCTTCTAATTGTCTTCTAATCATCTTCCAAACATCTTCTAATGATATTCTAAACATGTTCTAAGCACCGTCTAAACATATTCTACACATCAACTAAACATCTTTAATCATCTTCTAAACATCTTCTAACCATCTTTAAATACATGTTCTAAACATCTTTTATTCATCTTCTAAAGATCTTCTGATAATCTTCTAAACATCTTCTAATCATGTTCTAAACATTTTCTAATCTTCTTCTAAACAACTTCCAAACATCATCTCATCATATTCTGAAAATTGTCTAATCTTGTTCTAAATGTCTTCTAATCATCTTCCAATCATCTTGTCATCCAATTATCTAAACATTTTCTATACATCTTCTAACCATCTTTAAAAACATATTCTAAACATCTTTTATTCATCTTTTAAACAACTTCTAATCATCTTCTAATCATATTCTGAACATTTTCTCCCAGATAGCACATGTACGTCTGCAAGATGTCTGTTAAAGATCACTTGATCTGGAAAGCATCTGTTGCGTACAAATATCTGACAGATGTCTTTAAGATGTCCCTTTTACATGCATTCTAAATCATACATATCTTAAAGACATCTAATAAACATTTATTTAACATCTGATAGGAAACATCCTATAGACGTATCCCAGATGAGCAAACACTAGGAAAAAAAAAGAAAAAATATGGCTTGCAGATACAAATGCAGATGCCAAATAGACGTCTCTGTGATGTATGTGTGCTATCAGGATTATCATCTTCTAAACATCTTCTAACCATCTTCTAAACATTTTCTAAACATCTTTTTCTAAACATCTTCTAATCATCTTCCAAACATCTTCTAAACACCTTCTTATCATATTCTAAACATCTTCTAAACCAGTGGTTCCCAACCTAGGGGTCGCTAGAGATTTACAAGGGGTCGCCAAGCTCACTGTAATTTGGGGGTTACAAACAGGGCAGTTACAGTTTGACCATAACCAAGATGAAATCCCCAACAGTTAGTACTGTTTAATATAGGGTGACCATACGTCCTCTTTTCCCCTGACATGTCCTCTTTTTGGACCTAAAAAAAAATGCTTCCAGCGTTTTTAATTCGCCCAAAATGTCCGGGATTCGGCTTTTGCTTTCTACAGTCTCCATTCATTGTGTGCGTTTTGTATGTGTGCCTTACGCAGGACTGTTTTCTTGTTCCAACTCCCACTGAATTTCAGGCCATTACTGCCTGCTCACGCAATCATAATACTGAATATAATTTTGGCGCACCAGGGAGCCGCTATCGTATGCGGCGTATTTAAATCTCTTTTAAATGAGCGCCTATTCGCTTTCATTTTCAATTTCATGATCACACACACTCCTATAAAGAGAGCACTTCTTACAAGATCAAATATGAGCACATTTTTTGCTAATCACCAAATCCTCCAGCATGATTAGTCAGTCATCTCTCCTTACTCTTGTCCTGACCCATGATCAGTTAAATATGATTCCTGAAGCTTATGCTGCATGCAGGGTTTTCTGCATTTTTTGCATGGAATTGGGCTGATTTTAAAATGTTGCGAAGGGTTGATTAGTAAATGGGGGTCATTGAAAAATTTTAATGTTAAAATAGGAAAAAAGGTTGGGGACCACTGTTCTAAATATCTTTTAGAAATCATCCAAACGTATTCTAAACATCATGTGTGGGTCACAATGTCAATGCAAAGCTTCAGACTTCTCACCCTGAGAGAAGGCATCCAGCACGTCATCTCCGACCCCTGCCAGGCAGTCCTGCGGCGTGTGTGTGGGGGTTGAGCCGGCTGAGGTGGAGCGGATGGGCATAGGCATGGTACAGCTGGCACTGTGGCTGGGAGATGAGTGGGGTGAACTCCCCGTTTGAGCCTGTAGCAGGGAGAAGAACAATTACAATAAATATGTACCAACCCGAACCTCCATCGGTCCCTCGCTCCCCAAGAAACACTAATAAAACCCACTACTGCAGACACACCTATAGATATCTGATCTGTTTCTTTAGATTGTAGCACATTCATTTTTGGCCTGAGAGCTTGCTGAACAGCATGCAAGTGCCATTAGAGAAGCAAAAGGATGGTAGAAAAGGGCCGCACTGTCCCACAGATTGATGCTGGGCCCAGGGCCTGTGGCCCACTGCCAGGCAGCAGATGGCTGGCCAGACTGCAGTCACATTAGACGTGAGGTGCTTAGCCCTGATGAAAGGAGAGCAGGTCTCTGATATTTGGCAGGGAGACATGCGGCTCGTGGTCCCTCCCTGGGTCACAGGAACAAAGCAGCGGGACTTAACTGGAAATGGGAGCTTCATGTCCTCGTTATGAGAAGCAGACGTGACAGAGATCGCCCACAGAGACAGTCTGCGATAAGCTCATGAGATATCCATGCTTTGTAGTTCTTATTAAGCAACTTTCACTTGTCAGTCATTTTTAAAGATTTGTAGTAGTAAATTATTGAACATTTCCTGTTAATAAACAGCAGTTTTGTCAGCACTTACTCATCCTTATATCATTTCAAGCCTAAATGACTTTCTTTCTTTTGTGGAACACAATGGACTGATGCTCTAAAAATGACAAAAGGAGTAGGGATGCACCACTATTAAAGTGGATGTCTGATGACCATTTTCCACAAGTTACAGTGGTATGATTTTTTAGGGTCTTCATGAAATGTCTGCAAAATACTTTGGTTAAATTTCCTCAATGGTCATGTAAAACAACACCCTTTTTACAGGGTTTGTACAGATACTGTAAAATGAAATTCCAGCACTTTCAAGGATTTTTCAAGCACTACTTTTTTAATTTGCAAGGACTTCAATCAGAGATCTCACTTTTTAAACAATACCTTATCTTGCAAATTCTAAAAAAAGATAACTGATTTGTCCCCAACTGAATCAAGTGATTCACGATCCCATGCCGAAGTCACAATCTAAATCCAATGATTCATGATCCACGCTCTGAAGTCTGAATAATGATTTGTGAACCATCATTTCAATTCGAACCATTCAATTTGCAAAATGATTCACAAACCCACTCTGAAGTTCTGATTTGGATCAAATGATTTGCAATACGAGTTCCGATCTAAATCAAATGATTCACGAACAACTCTGAAACCCTAATCTAAATCTTATTATTTGACGACATAGGATTTGAAATCCTGATATAAATCAACTGATTCATGATATGCGATCCGTCTGAAGCATTTTGAAACACTGAATCATTTTGCTACCGTTTAACTGATTCAGAGTTTTAAAAAGCTCTGTTTGATCCATCACTATACGTGCTTTGTGTGTAAGTTTGATTGTAAAAAAAGGGAAAAAAATGTGAACCTGCTTCAAAATCCCGATCTGAAACAAATGATTTGTGATATGCGCTCCAAAGTCCCGAACTGAATTAAGTGATTCGCGAACCCGCAACGAAGCCATGATCTAAATCAAATGATTCTCGATTAATGTTCCGATCTGAACCAAAAGATTTGTGGAAGTTCCATCTGTATAATAAATCCTATACCATCATTTCAGGATCAGCATGGATTGTGAATAATTAAATTTGCGAAATGATTCACTAAACTGCTCCGAAGTCCTGATCTGAATCAAATAATTTGCAATATGAGAAGTTATGATTTAAATGCAAGGATTTGCGAACCCACTCCGAAGTCCAGATCCAAATCAAATGATTGGAGCATTGCGAAACAGTGAATCACTTTGCAACGGTTGAACTGACCCATCACTATATGTGCTATGTGAATACTTTCATTCTTTCTTCTTTGTCTTGTTTTTATAACTGTACTGCCTTAATGGTTTGTTGTTTTCTACTGTTGAAAAAAGCAAACAAACAAACAAAAAAAACCCAGTCCCGATCTGAATCAAATGATTCATGATTAATGCTCCGAAGTTACAATCTGAAGCACAAGATTTGTGTACCCGCTCTAAAATTCCGATCTAAATCCAATTATTCGCGATCTGCACTCCGAAGTCCCATCTGAATAATGATTTATTTCATTCAAATGATTCACAAACCCGCTCCAAAGTCCTGATCTTAATCAAATAATTTGCGATCAAGAGTTTCTGATCTAAATCAAATAATTTGCTAACCCATTCTGAATCAAATTCTGATCTAATTCAAGTGATTCGCAATATGCGTTTTGAAATCTCAGTCTAAATCAACTGATTCATGATATGTGATCTGATTGAAGTGAATCATTTTGCGACGGTTTAACTGATTCTAAATTTTGAAAAGCTTGGTTTGACCCATCACTTTGTGAATACTTTCATTCTTTCTGCCTTGTTTTGTTTTCATAAATGTACTGTCTTAATGGTTTATTGTTTTCTACTGTTTAATGAAAAAAAAAGAAAAAGAAATTTATGCAAAACCGTTCCAAAAATCGTGATCTGAAACAAATGATCTGTAATACGCCCTCCAAAGTCCCGAACTGAATCTAGTGATTCGCGAACCCGCACCAAGTCCCATCTGGAATAGTGACTAACCATGATCCAACTGAAGCGTTTTGAAAGTGAATAATTTTGTGACAGTTTAACTGATTCAGAGTTTTGAAAAGCTAAGTTTGTTCCATCACTATACATTCTTTGTGAATACTTTCATTCTTTCTTTATTTTGTTTTTATAACTGTACTGCCGCGCTCCGAAGTCCCATCTGAAAAATGATTCACTAACCATCATTTCAGGATCAGGATCAGCGCAGATTGGGAATGATTCAATTTGCGATCTGAATCAAACGATTCGCAATACGTGAAGATCCGATCTAAATTAAATGATTCGTGATACACAATTTGAAATCCCGATCTGAATCAAATGATTTGCGATACGCGATTTGAAATCCTGATCTGAATGTGCAATCCAATCGGAGTGCTTCAAAACAGTGAATCAATTTGCGACGCAAAAAAAGCTTTGTTTGACCCAACACTATACATGCTTTTTAAAATCATTACAAGCCAAAATTAGAAAATAAATGTCTCTTAATTTGATCTGATTATTGCTATTTAATTGCTTGAAATGAATGATTGAACTCATGAGTATGAATCAATATGAGAGGTTCCAGTGTAAATGAATTACTCAATTGATTCGGTTCATCTGTTCCTCTTTTCATGTCTTTAGCCATGTTTACACAACACAGCCAGTACTACTATTGGTTTAGCTCGCTAGTTTTACCTCATTAACTGAAATAAGCCCAAAAAAATTCTTGTATATATTGCTATATATTGCTGTATTGAATATTGCTATTTTCAAGCGTTTTCCAAGTCTACATCAAGCACTTTAAGCACCTTGTACGTTTTTACCTCAGTTTACAGCGACCTATTTCGGTGCATGTCTCTTTAAATGATAATGAGCTACTGCTCACTTTACCCCTCTCTTCCGTTATTTTGTGTATTCGTGGCACGTTACCATCAAAAACAAAACTAATGAAGACTTTTATGTTCACTTTTACATCCAGCTACAAAACACTGGCATTGCTCATGTTACAGCTGCTCGAGTGCGGAGAAAATGGCGGACAGCGTACAACTGGCTGAGGGTGGAAATATGCTAATACGGTAGTCCGTCAGCATTCGAGGGCGAAGATTAAAACGGCTTGATGATTGAGGCTGTTTAGGTTTTTTGGGGATTAAAAAGAAAGGAGTGAATGTCTGTATTTTGCCACACATATGCTAGATCAAACTCTTGCAGCCGTGACCCAACGTGTTTACTCCAGAATTTCTGAGCTGTATTAAAGGAACACTTACTGCCTGTTTCTGCTCTTCATCCTGTCAGCCAGAAGATGAGAGATGACAGTGAGCAAAAGCAGACAAGTCAGAGAGACAGCGGTGGGAGAGAGAAAGGTGAAGGAAAAAAAGTGAGCATACAGCGAGAAAACAAATGAAGGTTTCATACATGCCGTGGGAAATGAAAAGCCAAATTGTTGCCCAACAAGTTTCGTACCTTCAGCAGCCTCATGAGACCTTCCAGCTGGACCATGAGCTCTCTCCTGCTCTCCTGCAGGGCCGACATGCGCCTCTCCAACTCGTCTTTTCTGTGCCTGAACCAAACGACAAACAAAATGAATAAATGAATCACCATATGAATCATAAAAATCAATGACTGCCAAATATACGCGACTTAAAGGGCACATATGATGGAAAACAGGATTTTCTCTGCTCTTCTGAAATAAAAAGCTCCTTGTACTACGTCCATAATGCAAAGATCCCTCCACAACCCACTCATACAATTTATAAAAACTAAGTGGGAAAATGCTAAGATGGTACTGAACAACAAGTGAAGAAGATTCACATATACTATTCTTAAAGGTACAGTACAGAAACATAGCTTTTAAGGATTAAAATGATGCTGGAAAATGGTAAAATGTAAAAGTAAATTAAAAAACAACATAGCACTGCTCCGAAATGCACAAAATGTGGCTAAATTTCCATGAAACCAAAACAAAGAGGGCAAAAACAGCTCATAATGGAAATATGCACATTCACTCTAATGAGACCAACTTATTATTAGGAAAACTAATTTGGCTCCTACATGCCCTCTGGTGCCCATGAAAGGTACTCCGTTTAAATGACTTGAACAATGACTACGGGGAGTGAAATCCCACTCGGTCCATTCGAAGCCTGTTATCTAACAATGTTTCTAACAACCTCAGATGTTCTGAAACGCTCCAGTTAATTGAAGTTATGGGTAATTTAAAGTTGAATTTTTCCTCTTTACAGGTCTGATTAACACTATATCTGTTGTGCGCGTGTATAAAGGCTGTGTGTGAATGTGTCTGTGTACCGTAGCAGTCGCAGCTCTGCCAGTAGAGTGGGGTTCTGCTGGGCTTTCTCAGGAGTGGGTTGAGAAGCCTGTTCATGCTCTAGACGTAGACGCTGGATTTCCTGCAGTATCTCCCTGTAAGCACCAAACACAGGAAACAAAATGAGCTTCACTGGCACCTATTGAAAACACTCAATTCTAATGTAAAACAGACTCTGTTATCACTTTTGCCTTTAATAATAGTAATAATAATAATAATAATTAGTAGTAATAGTAGTAAAACATTAAATATTTAAATATACTATATAATGTCAGGGTTTGGACTTTTGTTTCCATGTTTTCCCTCCAGCCTTAGTTCCTTAGTTTCCTTATTTGGTCATTTTCCTGTTCTTGTTTAGTTTGATTGTTAATTAGCCCCACACCTGTTTTCACTGATTACGTTCCAATCTTTATAAGTCCTGTGTTTTCCTCTGTTCCTTTGTCTTGTGTTGATGTTAGTGTCACCTCTGTTTGTTTACCTGTTGTATTTTCCGTGGATTATATTAAAGTTATTGTTTTGGATTCCCTTTGTCTTCCTTGGATTACCCGTGACATATAACTATATAATAATAATAATAATATTAATAATAATAATAGACACTGAAAGCACTCAATTCTAATGTAACAGTCTCTGTAATCATTCTTGTCTTTTATAATAATAATAATTATTATAATTATAATAATACTTTTATTATATATAGTAAAACACTAAATATTTTAAGTTATATTAAATTATATTATATTAAATATATTTAAATATATTAAAGTTATATAATATACTATATAGCTACAAAATAATAATAATAATAATAATAATTAAATAAATGATAATAATAATAATTAAACAAAAAAAATGTAAAGTAATAATATACTATATAACTACAATAATAATAATACTAATAATAATAATAAAAATAATAATTAGTAGTAGTAGTAGTAGTAAAACATTAACAATTATTTAAATATACTATATAACAAAAAAATAATAGACACTGAAAGCACTCAATTCTAATGTAATAGTAATCACTCCTGTCTTTTATAATAATAATACTATTAATATATTATTTATAATAATTAATAAAAATATTTTTATTTGCATTATTATTATTATTATTATTATTTATAGTAAAACTTTACATATTTTGCATGAATAATATACTGTATAACTATAAAATAATAATAATAGTTAAAAAATATTAATAATAATGTTAATAATAATAATTATTATTATTTGTAGTAAAACACCAAATATTTTAAATTAATAATATACTACCTATAATAATAATAAATTAATATTATTGTTATTATTATTATTAACAGTAAAACAATAAATATTTAAATTAATAATATATAATATATACTAATTATACACTATATTATAATAATAATAATTAATAATAGGACACTAAAAACATTCATTCTATTGTAACAGTCTCTGTAATCACTCTTGTCTTTAATAATAATAATAATCATCATCATCGTCATCATCATTAATAAAACAATATATATAAATACATAAATGTATATATAAATTATTATTATTAAAACATTAAATATTTAGATTTATACTATACAATTATTACTATATAAGAGATAATAATAATAGACACTAAAACACTCAATTTCTATTGTAACAGTCTCTGTAATCACTCTTGTCTTTAATAATAATAAAAATAATAATAATTAAATAAAACATTAAATATTTAAATTAATAATACACTAAATAACTATACATATACTATACAACAATATATATATATATATATATATAATTTAATTATAATTATTAATAAAACATTAAATATTTAAATTAATAATACACAAACTATACATATACTATATAATAACAATAATAATTATTATTATTAGTAATAGTAGTATAAATAATAATAAAACATTAAAGATTTAAATTAATAATACACTATATAACTATACATATACTATATAATAAAAATAATAATTATAGTAATAATGATTACATTTTATATTAAGGTCTAGTTCTCACCATTAACAAACTATTAACTCTGACGTTTGCCTCAATAAACTCCTGATTACTGCTTATTAATAGTTAGTAGTTAGTTAGGTAGTTGTTAAGTTTAGGTATTGCGTAGAATTTAGGATGTAGAATATGGTAGAATATGTGCTTTATTAGTACTAATAAACAGCCAATATGCTAGTAATATGCATGCTTAATAAACAACTAGTGGATAATGAGATTTGGTCCCTGTAAGTGTTATATAATAATAATTATAATAACTCTTTTACTTTATAGTAATTATTTTGACTATATAATTTAGTTGTAATTAACTGTAATTAAATTCATTGTAAATAATACTTACATATTTAATTTCATTTTTGATTAAATAATTGAATATATTACAATAATAATAATAATAATACTGCTATTACTATATCATTTAATTAACTGTTTATTAAAATTAAATATTGACTATTTATTGGTTGAATAATTAAATAGATATTATTACAGCATTTTAATGATGGTTTTTCTTTTACGGGACAGTAAACATGAATACGTAATGACTATACTAAGAAATATCCAACTGTTCAAAAGCGCACCTGTTTTTATTCTCCAGTTCTGCGATGAGCTGCCTCTGTTGCTTATTAGCATCAAAGTTGAAACTCAGATCAGTTGGAGGGCATTGCTGAAAGACAAAATAATTAGTATTACTTATTATGCGCAAAACTAATTAGAAAGATGCCGATAAATGAACGCATAAAAAAAATATGTTGCCTAGTTATGGAGCATAAAAGCCAGATGTACACCACAATGAACATAAACTAAACATGCTGTTGATTTTCAATAAATTCCACACAGAAAGTGTCCTCTGAAAACTTCACAAACAAGGCGTTTTTTCTTTTTTTCTGAGGTGTAATTTGAGTGTGTTTGTGAATAGAGTCTCACGGTGGAGTTGCTGGCCTCCGCCGCCAGACGAGCAGCGTATCGAGCGATAAGACGATGCTCTTCATCCAGTCTGCTGGGACTCTCAAGGGTGCTGCAGTCCAGACAGACAGAATAAGAAGAAATACATAGAGCAGAAAGAAGACAGGCAAAGAGAGTGATGGAGCATGAGACGGATGATGGCAGATGTGAACTCCAGAAATCACCATGAGTAATGAAACATCTGAGATGATAGATGAGCATCAGGAAACAGTTTGATACTGTAAAATGCGGCTACGCGAGCTACAAGCTACTCATAGTTCAGAGCAGCTTAACTATAGCCATGATACATCATTTATTATAACACTATTAAACTTCACTATTAATAATATAATATAATATAATATAATGAAAATCTGGAACCAGAGGGTGCAAAAAAAAAAATCTAAATACTGAGAACATCATCTTTAAAGTCTAATGTAATCTATTTATTCAAATTTCAAGTAAATACTTCATACTTTTTTATTAATTTCAGCAACTGTATATTAATTTATTACACACAAAGTATAATAATAGAGAATTTAACATTTTTGTATTTAATTTGAGCAAATATTTTACAAATGTAATTTATTTTATTTTATTTTTTTATTTTTTTTGAAAATGTAATTTAATTATGGCAATTTTATATAGATTAAGATATATAATATAATATAATATAATATAATATAATATAATATAATATAAAACTTTACTACTAATAATGTAATATAATATAATATGTTAAACTTTATTACTTTAATATAATATAATATAATATAATATAATATATTAAACTTTACTAATGATATAATATAATATAATATAACATAATATAATATAATATAATATAATATNTTTTTTATTTTTTTTGAAAATGTAATTTAATTATGGCAATTTTATATAGATTAAGATATATAATATAATATAATATAATATAATATAATATAATATAAAACTTTACTACTAATAATGTAATATAATATAATATGTTAAACTTTATTACTTTAATATAATATAATATAATATAATATAATATAATATATTAAACTTTACTAATGATATAATATAATATAATATAACATAATATAATATAATATAATATAATATAATATAATATAGTATAATATAATGAAAATCTGGAATCTGAGGGTGCAAAAAAATCTAAATATTGAGAAAATCATCTTTAAAGTCTAATATAATCTATTTATTCAAATTTTGTAAGAAATTTCAACTAAATACTTCATACTTTTTATTAATTTCAGCAACTGTATATTTATTTCTTACACACAAAGTATAATAATATAATATTTAACATTTTTGTATTTAATTTGAGCAAATATTTTGAAAATGTAATTTATTCTATTTTATTTTATATATTTTTTTAAATGTAATTTAATTATGGCAATTTTGTATAGATGTGTTACACACAAAGATATATAATAAAATATAATATAATATAATATAATTAATATAATTAATATAATAATGCATTTTCCAAAAATATTTTGTAAATGTTCATTTAACAAATTTTTATACATTTACTTCAAAAAAAATTTTTATATAATATAATATAATATAATATAGTAATGCATTTTCCAAATTTTTGTAGTGAATAGTAAATATTTTGCACGTTATTTATTGTAAACAAAGTTAAGATATAAAATATTTTAAAAAATCAAATTTTTGTAGTGAATTTTTAGTATTTTATTTCAAGTGTTCACTTACGTAATGTAATGTATATAAATATGTATATGATACACATATAATATAAAGCATTTTCCAAAATTTTGTAGTCAATTTTGAGCAAATATTTTGCATGTTTTTTATTATAAAAAAGTCAAGAAATATAATATTTCCTGTGTAGTGTATAAATATGTATATTATAATATAGTATATATAATACAATGCATTTTCCAATTTTTTAGTGAATTTTGAGTAAATGTTTTTTATTGTAAACAAAGTCAAGATATGTAACATTTTTTATATACATATTTAAAATTTATATAATATAATATTTATAAAATCTTTAAAATATTTCAATTATATTATATATTATATTAATTTGAGTACATATTTTGTAACTATTTAACTGCAATTTTACATACATTTGTTACACACGTCAATATAATATAATATAATTTATAATATATGCATTTTCTACATTTTTGTAGTGAGTTTTGAGGAAATATTTTGTAAATGTTTATTTTATTACAGCAATTTTATGTATAGTTATTGTAAACAGAGTCCAGATCTATAATAGAATACAGATATCTTTCCAGATATATAACTTTATTTAAGTTTTCACTTACTTTAAGTAACATATATATATATATGTTTATTTTTATTTCGTCAATATAATACAATGTAATATAATATAATGTAATTTTAAGATTTTAGACATTAGATTATTTATCTAATGATTTATCTAATTAAGGATTATTAATATATCAGTCTGAATGGATGTGTGCAGTGAATGCATAGGCTGTGGTAGAGTGTCTGGCTCTTATGTTATAGGGTTTGGCATATGGCTGGAGCAGATGACGGAGCATATGTTTTCCTTCCTCATTAAGCGCTCTACAATTAGGAGCGAATCACGTGTGCATATGTGTGAATGTGTATGTTCTGTGACTCAGACACCACACACACTGATCAAAACGCACGCGCCGCATTCATCAATCAAACGTAACACAAATATTATAATAGTGTGATAATACAATAGGATAACAAATGAGTGTAGTGCTGTGTCAGTCCCTGTGGCCCCGCCGCCGTGACCTGCCTGAACTCTCACGCTCTCAGCGGAGCGATTCATTAAGAGGCTTGTTTTCATGCCAGACGTCTCACAGACACACATGCTGTTTATAATAATCAGTGTCACGCTGAGATTGATCCACTGGAATCCACTTATTGATATGGCACCCTGACAGCGACTCTTAGACCCTTATATTGACACTTAAAGGTGCTCTGGCTAATTTTTCCTCATTAAAAAGCTTTACACAAAGAAATGAGGAGCACTTCAGACAAATATGTTTAAAATTATGTGCACTTATTCAAGATAAATACCAGTGCATAGCAAGGGAAGGGACTAAAAAAAAACCCTCACTAGGCAGAAATGCTGAGGGTGAATAACTATGTCCTAGGAGAAACAAAGTCTTCCTAAAATTATTATATGAATAAATAAATAAACAATTTATTATTTTGATAATTACATTACAACAATATTCAGTTGTTCAAAAATAATATTCAATTACATTAAACTGCATTCAAAATTTTAAACATTACTAAAATTAAAATAATAAAATATAATTATTATTTATTATTATTACAACAACACAGTAATATGCAATTATTCAAATGTTATTCAGAATATGTACATTTTATTCTACATATTAAACTACTAAAATTAAAATAAATTAATAATAATAAAAAAAAAATAATAATAATTTTTGTTATCACATTACAGCAATGTTCAGTTATTACAAATAATGATATTCAATTGTTAAACTGTATTTGAAATTGTAAACATACTAAAATTAAAATAATAATATTATAATTATTAAAATTCATTATTAGAATAGCATTACATGTAAAATTACAGTAATATGCGGTTATTCGAATGTTATTCTGAATATGTATATTTTATTCAAAACATAGAACTACTAAAATTAATGATAATAATTATAGTTATTCATAGTTGTCAATTTTATTCCAAATATTGATTTACTTACATTATATTATTATTATTAATAATAATAATAATAATAATTTATTATTTTTATTATTACATTAAAACATTTAATTATTACAAATAAAATTATTCAATTACAATAAACTGTATTAGAAATTTTAAACACTACTAAAATTAAAATAATAATAATAATAATATAATAATTATTATTATTCACTATTACACCAACAACATGTAACATTACAGTAAGATGCAATCTTGCAATCAAATGTTATTCTGAATTTGTACATTTTATTCAAAATATTTAATTACTAAATAATAATAATAATAATATATTAAAATAATTTATTTTATTATTACATTACAACAATATTCAAATATTACAAATAATAATAATATTCAATGATATTAAACTACATTTGAAATTTTAAATATTACTAAAATTAAAATAATAATTGAATCATTATTATTCATTATTATTACATTACATGTAACATTACAGTAACATGCAATGAAATTTAAAATTAACATAATAATAATAATAATAATAATACTTTTTATTATTACATTACAACAATATTCAAATATTACAAATAATAATAATATTCAATGATATTAAACTACATTTGAAATTTTAAATATTACTAAAATT
>JAHKKF010522017.1:15033-44437 GCA_019740295.1 Labeo calbasu
ATTAAACTACATTTGAAATTTTAAATATTACTAAAATTAAAATAATAATTGAATCATTATTATTCATTATTATTACATTACATGTAACATTACAGTAATATGCAATGAAATTTAAAATTAACATAATAATAATAATAATAATAATAATTTTTATTATTACATTACAACAATATTCAAATATTACAAATAATAATAATATTCAATGATATTAAACTACATTTGAAATTTTAAATATTACTAAAATTAAAATAATAATTGAATCATTATTATTCATTATTATTACATTACATGTAGCATTACAGTAATATGCAATGAAATTTAAAATTAACATAATAATAATAATAATAATAATAATAATTTTTATTATTACATTACAACAATATTCAATTATTACAATTGCCAGTTTACAAATATTATATATAATATTATAATAATAACAATAACAATAATTATTATTATTGTTACTAGAATATTACATGTAACATTACATGTAATTTATGTACACTTTATTCCAAGTATCAAATTTCTAAAAGTCAAGTTATTGTAAATAAATATGATAATAATAATGATGATGATATTTAATTTTTAAAAGTGCATTTGAAATATTACAGATTACTAAAATTGAAATGATATGAATAATTATAATTCTTTATTATTATCAATAACAATATTACATTTAACATTACATTTTTAGCACTTTCCTATGCTTATAGTGCATCCAAACAAAACAAAGCAACCCAAAAAATACAATATCAAAAAACAATCAAAATTTTATAGACTGACCATAACAATGGAGTCCCGTGTGTGTGATCCACCAGCCAAACAATGAGAACAAGTGAGAAAATAATGTCCAAACATGCAGTCCCTTATGGAAAATTAAAGATCGGTTGAACATAGCTGCCATGCCTCCTCTTTACAGTCCAAAACAAGGAAAAATACTATCAAAAACAGATCACACCACCTCAAATTTACTACCAAAATAAAATGATATATGTTTGCTAGAAGTAAAGTGAGAACATCTGCCATTCACAATAAGTATGAACAAAAAGACACTTCATAGAGCTATTAGCTTGTCAGAAGAATATACAGGAAAGGTCCTAAAGGTCCTAAAGAAACATTAAATCATAAGCGTCAAAGAGAGGATAGACAATAACCATGAAAATCAAATTTCAACATTTTACATTCTAAATGGACGTGAAGAAAAAAAAAGTAAAATAAAAAGTACACTCTGACCCTTTCCAATGCAAAAGGACATGGAGAGCATATCAGCACTCTCTGTACGGCGAGACTGTGATAGAGGTGGAGTCTATGATTTCATATCCAGTGACAGGTGGTCAATACTCACTTAACTTCAAATTAAAAACTCATTCGGAGCAAATGGAAAATGATATTTCTGTTCTGGCAGCAAGACTGGCCATGACCCAGCAGACGATAAATTCTACACAAGGCCACTTGTCCTTGAAGGCCCGACCCGGTAAATGAACGCGTGCCTGAGAGGTGCACCGTCAGCAAAGAGACTCGACCGTGCTCATTGTCCCACCTACAGCTCTGATGTTCCTACAAGGCCATGCAATTACACCCAAAATGAGTTAGAGAGAAAAGTTGAGAGAGAGAGAGAGAAGTAAAAATGTCTTATGAAGGTTCATAAGGCACAGAATCTGAACGTTGAACTGCTGATGTTTTAAAATCGGGGGCCTCTTGTAATATATTTATTTATTTATGCATGTTTGTATTTATATATTCAGGGCTCATTGCTAAGGATTTTGTCTTTTGGCCCAGTCGGGCCAGTGGTTCAAATTTTTGCTTGCCCAGTCAAAATCTTCACTGGCCCTGCCACAAAAAAATATAATAGTTGGGGTTTTTTTAGCGTTGTTTTTGACCCATGTTATCTTTTATTTTAATAAATAAGCTTATTTGACACCAAAATTTTACATATCAATTAAATTGTACAATTCTCAATTCCAATTTCGAGACCACAGCAAAACCTACTAGCCTAACAACTATAAAGTTCAAACATTGTTTGTTTGTTAAAAAAAACCCTTTAATTACTATTAATATTTTATTACAAATGAAAAGATGATTTAGGGAAAAACAGCACAGACTGAAAGAACGCAAACTCAGTCATTGTCAGCAGGTGGCGCTTATGGAATAATAGCGATATTACGTTTCCTCGGTTAACGCTGTAAACAAAGCAGCACCGTGCTTATGAACGCTACTTTAAATGCATTAAAGGAGAAGTCCAATTCCAGAACAACAATTCACAATTAATTTACTCACCCCCTTGTCAGCCAAGATGTTCATGTCTTTCTGTCTTCAGTCGTGAAGAAATTATGGTTTTTGAGGAAAACATTTCAGCATTTTTCTCCATATAATGGACTTCATTGGTGCCCCGAATCTGAAGTTGAATTTGAACATTTTGTAAACTTTTTAAGCACAAAAGCTCCTGTAGCACAGGCTCCGGGATGTGCGTTCACATACTATTGAAAGGTCGAAAGGTCACGCGAAACGTAGGCGGGACCACAGACCCAGTGTTTACAAAGCGAACACGCAAAGACTAAGAAAGTGCAAGTAAGTCAAACGCTGTTTACAAACAAAAAGGTACAACGTGTCGGACGATTCTGAAGTTGTAGGAGAAAATGACGGAGTTACTCTACCTTTTTGAGCCGGAGTACACAGACGATGAACTTGTGGTGATTTGAAGACATGATGCGTAGTAGTGATGGGAAGTTCGGATCATTTTACTGACTTGGACCTTTGAGTCTCGTTCAGCAAAATGAATGAATCTTTTTTCGAGTCACATTCATTTTAGCAAAATCAGCGTCACGTAACAGCCCCATAAGATGAACGAACAACTCAAAAAACTCTCAAAACAGGTGAATTAATTCCAGTACAGAACCTAATAGGATGTTGCACATGCACGACTGAAAGATTCACTCCCCGAGACAACTCGTTCTTCCCGAGTCACATTAAAGATTCATTAAAAATGAACGAATCTTTCAAGAACGACCCGTGGACACGCATTCCAGAGTCTGTGCTACACAAGCTTTTGTGCTTAAAAAGTATACAAATTTTTATTTTTCGAAAAAAATGACCGATCGTTTCGCTAGATAAGACCCTTCTTCCTCGGCTGGGATCGATTTAGAGTCCTTTGAAGCTGTATTTAAACTACATTTTAGAAGTTCAAATTCGGGGCACCAATGAAGTCAATTATATGCAGAATCCTGAAATGCTTTCCTTAGAAACCATTATCTCTTTACGACTGAAGACAGAAAGACATGAACATCTTGGATGACAAGGGAGTGACTAAATTATTTGTAAATTGTTGCTCTGGAAGTGGAGAACAGAGGCAAATGAAAAGAAAACGACATGTAAACTTTCCTTAAAACAGACAGTTCCTCTCAGAGATACATTCATATAAACCCCCGTTTCAATATTTAGGATAATATTTCCAATATTTTGCACATTCTGAACCGTGATCTTGCTCTGCCTGCTACATTATTTTTTCCTAATTGCGTTCGTCTTCAGCGTCTCTTGGCTCTGTCAACGTTTGTGTAAAGCGTTCGTAATATTTCCACACACGTGACATTTTGAAAAACGATTACTTGCAGTTTGTGTGCAAGCCCAGAACAGAGATCGGTTGAAATATGTCCGTTCGATCGATGCATCTGTACTCCACTGTATGAATTAAATATAGGTTCGTCATTGTTAAAGCCACAAAGTTACTCATCAAGACAGGTACATTCTGTTGTAGGCTATTTGTCCGTCAGAGTCTCTCTGTGATCGCTTGAAATTTTAAATGAACAAGGCTTAAAAACACATGCAAAAGATAAACTTTTGTGACGTTCATTGACAAATTCGTCAACTGTCCCGAGCGTCTTTCACGTTGGCCCCGGGTCATCGGGCACTCCTTATTGTCAAGCCCTGAAATTTATACCACAGTTCTTTCTGGTCCTTGAATCTGATTGGCTGACAGGAGTGCAATATTCTAGTGATAACAGAACTCCAACCATTTTGTATCACTCCATTTGCGGTATTTCTCAAGTGTCATGGCGGATGCCCAAATCCGCTATAATTTTATAAATAATACTGTTTTTGTATTATGAAATGTAGTTTTAAGAGTTTTTAGGCGAGAATGTACTTGTTTAGACTCAAATATGCGGTTTGTTGATAAAGAGCGA
This sequence comes from Labeo calbasu, assembly GCA_019740295.1. NCBI lineage: Eukaryota > Metazoa > Chordata > Actinopteri > Cypriniformes > Cyprinidae > Labeo > Labeo calbasu. The sequence goes on from JAHKKF010522017.1 coordinate 19,212, forward strand.
CTATTTGAAAATTTACTTCGATGTTTTTATAGATGTGAGCTCCAGGGCATCAGCGGCTGTTCAGCGCTCAAGAACCCACCGAGAGCAGCCTCACCTCAACTAGATATTCTGAAATCTGCCGCTGGCTCTGATGTCTCCATAGTGGTTAAACATAAGATATAATTAATTTCTAACAGGTAGTCTTTGGACTCGTTAATCTATTTATCAAAAATAAAAACTTACGCAGTCATTTTTCTCGTGCCTTCTCTTTAATCGGGCTGTTAGATTGAGGATTGTCCATAAGGTTTATAGATGTGGCTGTTTGCCACTTGTGCGCCACCCAGATCACGTCCCAGGTTTGTACCAAGTGTCACTACTGAAGTGGAACAGGATGATGATTTTGTAACAGTGTGCAAGTGTACATAAAGCTGTCTGTTTTATAAATTGCATGAGCAATGTCATTTTGGAAAGTCATCTTCATCAAGCTGTAATACACAGCATTACTGTCCAAACAAAATCATCACAGCTTACAAAACAGCAGACATCAGCAATGTCAAAAGTTCTGGTACTTCAGTACTTAGATAATATAATTAAAAGAAAAAAATAAAAACCAAACTTTGGTAACACAGAGGCTCATTTTTCACAGCCAAGCACAGGCAGACAGCTACTTTCCAAAGCTGTATTTCTCTGTCGTTTATTACCATTCAAAAGTTGTTTTTTTTTTTTTTTTTTTTTAAATAATCTGGTACTTTTATTCAGCAAGGACACATTAAAATAATTAAAAGTGACAGTAAAGACATTTCTAATGATTTCTGTTTTAAATAAATACTGTTTAACTTGCTATTCTTTAATCCTGAAAAAAAGTGTATCAAGGTTTCCACAAAAATATTAGAAGAACTCACCCTCTCATGTCCAAGATATATATAATTAAGAAGTTTTCTCATAGCTTCATAAAATGACGGTTGAAGCACTGATGTGACTTTTCTGGACCTTGAACGTGGTAGTTGCGTTGCTGTCTATGCAGGGTCAGAAAGCTCTTGGATTTCATCAAAAATATCTTAATTTGTGTTCTGAAGATGAACGATGGTCTTACAGCTTTGTAACGACATGGGGGTGAGTAATTAATGACAGAATTTTCATTTTTGGGTGAACTATCCCTTTAGGTAGCACAACAGTTTACAGCATCAGCAAATCAGCATATCAGAAAGATTTCTGAAGGATCATGTGAGATACAAGATCCAAAACGTTTCAAGCTTTAGATAACTCTTTATATACCTCAACAATAATCATAATAAAGTATACAATAATAAAGTACTAAATAATTAATATTTATATTAAAAGAGTTCACTACCAGAATAACAATGATAATTGATAATTGTCATCCGAGATGTGCATGTTTTTCTATCTTCAGTCAAAAAGAAAGGCTTTTGAGGAAAACGTTTCAGGATTTTTCTCCATACACTCTTAAAAATCAAGGTGCTTTAAAAGGTTCTTCACAGCGATGCCATAGAAGAACCATTTTTGGTTCCAAAAAGATCCATTCAGTCAAAGGTTCTTTAAAGAACCATCGCTTTCTTACTTTTTTCTAATCTGAAGAACCTTCTTTTGCCATAAAGAACCTTTTGTGAAACAAAGAGGTTCTACAGATGTTAAAGGTTCTTTATGGAACCATTAGGCAAAAAAGTTTCTTCTATGGCATCGTGAAGCACCTTTTTTAGAGTGCATAGTGGACTTCAATGTTGGCCAACGGGTTGAAATTTCAGTTTCAATGCAGCTTCAAAGGGCTCTACACGATCCCAGCCGAGGAATAAGGGTCTTATCTAGTGAAACGATTGGTAATTTTCTTAAAACAATAAAAAATTATGTACTTTTTAACCATAAATGCTTGTCTTGCACTAGCTGGACTTCATGTATTACGTAGTCACGTTGGAAAGGTCACGTGACGTAGGCGGAAGTACCGACACAGTGTTTACAAAGCGAGCATGCAAAGAAAGTCAAACGCCCTTTATAAAAAAAGATGAAACAACAATTTTGGATGATTTTTAAGTTGAAGGTGAAAGATGGAGTTTTTCGTCCCACCCTACCTTTTTGATCTAAAGTGCAGACGAAGAACTAACCGCGCGTGGCCTTTCCAACAAGCATTTGTGGTTAAAAAGTACAGAAATTGTTATATTTTTAGAAACCAACCGATGGTCTCGCTAGATAAGACACTTATTCCACATCTGGGAACGTGTAGAGCCATTTGAAGCTGCAGTGAAACTGCAATTTGGACCTTTAAACCGTTGGCCACTACTGAAGTCCACTATATGGAGAAAAATCCTGGAATGTTTTCCACAAAAACCTTAATTTCATTGCAACTGAAGAAAGAAAGACACAAATATCTTGGATGAAACAGGGGTGAATAATTATCAGGAAATTTTTATTCTGGAAGTAGGGCTGGGCGATATGGCCAAAAAAGTATCACAATAATTTCTCACAATATATCACAAACCATTTATTACAATTTATCACAAAAAATCATATCAGTCGATATGGATAATTATCATGTATATATGTCAGATTTTTATTTCTTTCAAATTTAAAGGCAGATTTTTGCTACAATGTGAAAGTTGTAAAAACCAGACGGTTAATTGTGGCTTTAAACTATTCTTCATGGTAAGAACATGACAAACACTTTTTTTTTAAATTCTTTACACTTTTCCAGTCATTTTTCCTTAACAAAATAAATATCTTTATAGAAAAGAATAATTTCTTAGTTTTGCATGTTTTAATGAGTAACATTGTTTCAAATCAAGAAACAGGTTTGTGTTGCCTGATAATATTAATAATAATATAACATTTTTTTTTGTCTCTTAGTAGCTTGAGTTAGGATGCAAGAAGGGCATCCGGCGTAAAACATTGGCCAAATCAGCTGTGCGGATCACTCCGCTGTGGCGACCCCTGATCAAGGGAGCAAGCCGAAGGAGAGAGAGAGAGAGTAGCTTGAGTTAGGACGCAGATGTAGATTTATGTTCATTATCAAAATCAGTAATATATGTAAACATTGTAGCAACCTCATTTTTACATGGTGAAATTTAATTATTCTGACTGTTTGAGGATTTTTTCTTCCATACATTTAGATCATGATAATAATGGTTAAAACCACAAATATAGCACCTCAATACCATGGTAACAGTAGTCTAAATATATTTAGCATAAACGCTATAGCTTAATCACAAAAAAATTAATAACAAAAGTAATTATTTTCCATTACTTCTCCTTCAATACATTTAAAGGGGTCATCCGATGCCCATTTTCCACAAGTTGATATGATTCTTTAGGGTCTTAATGAAAAGTCTATAATATACTTTGGTTAAAAATTCTCAATGGTTGTGTAAAACAACACCCTTTTTACCTTATCAAAAAGAGCTCTGCAGAAATCATCCCATTCTGAGGGATTGTTTAAATGCAAATGAGCTCTGCTTGCCCCGCCCCTCTCTTCTCTCTGTGGAGTAACGAGCTGCTCTGAGAGATTGTTTACTTTAGCCGCATTTAGCGCGTTTAGCCGTGAAACTTGCTAACTAGCACATTATTAGGAAAGGTGCTTACAGAGATTCATAAAAACCCTTATACTCACTTCTGCTGTAAGTGAAGCTGGATCACGAATGATTTGCGCAAACATAAACGCATTTATGTAGATCGGAGGCACATTCCCTTCACAAACAAACATAATCTACTGCATCTTCAGCGGCTCAGATGTCGGGAATAAATGACCACCACTATGTTTGTTATTACATCCAGCAACACAACACTTCAACCAATCACAATGGACTTCAATCGAAACAATGGAGGTCGGACTGTTACAGTTGATCTGAGGTAAGACGCTCAGGTCAATCAGCTGTCGTGGGAGCGGGTGAACTTTGCATCCGATGACCCCCTTAATACATGTCTACATTAACAATATAGTACAATTCGACAGAAATACCCACATTTCTGACACAATACTACTGTGCAGTTAGTGCTAATACAGTAAATCCATGGTAAATTATGGTGATTTGTAGATTTAAAAGCCTTCAGACTGTATTGTTGCGCACAGTGTTTCTCCTGTTAGTCAGTGCAGTTTCATCTGGCTTTAAACCGAGTCATTTGTGTTCTTCACTGAATTGAAGCGCTTCACACTGGATCTCACAGCACTACTAGTGACAGAGACTCATCAGCGAGTAAACGCATCTGCTCTAGTAAGTATGTGCGCGTCGCTGTTTAAACTTTGATCCCAGCGGATAAACGGTCCGAGTGGCGCGCTTGACTAGCGCTCTTTCGTTCCGCCTTTGCCGCATAAACATTATATTGAACATTTATCGAAATTTATATCACACGATAATTATCGTTATTGATTTATCGTCCAGCCATCTGGAAGTGAACTTCTTTAATAATAACCGTTTTAAATCTGTGGAAGAAAAAAGCTAACTAGAATCGTGAAAATCTACTCGTGTTGATATAAAATTGTATCTTAATCACTAACCACCCACAATCTAATTGAACCTGTTGCTAAATGGACTGAAATAGCGCTGGAGTCCCAGTAAAGTGTTATTTGCCAGATCACAGTCTGCTGCATCTTCCATATAACAAACTATTTATATCCAGCCTGAAAAACGGGAATTGCATTCATACAGATTTTGTTGATGCACTTGCAGCTTCACTTAATTTGCATAATTCATTCAGCGAACGTGGTGCTAAAACAAGGCAGATAGCACGTGCAAATAAACTATCACTGGATCACCTTGGGCTGTAACCCAGCCTGAGATGCACCAAGGGTTCACAGACAGCAGCCAATTTCTCGACTGAATGCTTTTAGTAATCCACGTAATTTCACCGGTATTGGTATCGACTACTGAAAATCATCACGACCCTGACAGACATAATCAAGTGTGGCGGGTTAAACCCGGCATAATCACATAAGAATGCTAAGGAGCACTTCTTGCATCCCTAACATCTCCATTTTGGCAGACTCCAGTAAGCAAGAGTCGAGACAAGAATTAAGTGCATTGCATTGCATAAATTTTTGGGCGCCGCAGGCATTACCAGCACTTGACATTGTACTCACACAAACAGTGTTGTAACATAAGACTGTGATGTTGGGTGAAAGGTTCAAGCAGAGAGACTGACAGTCTGTGTCTTTGATTTCATAACCAGTGGCGCGTTATTGATGGAAGCGGAGATGAAACTACCATCTACAATCTCCCTCGACCACAGACCTCATTTAAATGCGTCGCTTCTGCGATCGCCTGAGGTTAAAGAGTCGAGTAAAGTCAGCTCCTTTTAGATTGACTCGGTGAGGGACTTCATGTAGGGTGAAGTGTTTACCCGTCCACTAGTCCTGCCTCGACGCTAGGCTATATTTAGAGCAGAATACACACAAACCAACCGATCTCTGTGCAAAACATGCCACATCTGGTGCATTTAAGTGATTTGCCATCACAACACGCGTCGCTGTGAGACTCAATACGTTTTTTAGTATTCACCCAATATTAAGTACTGTCAGCGGCCTGACACAATGACAACAAATGTAACAACTTACTTTCCAATATGTGTTCAAATGAAGGTGTGCGGCACAAGAAATCCTGTGAGGAACGGCTGCTTTGGCAGCGGCTGTAAATAAACGGGGAATGGTGGATCTGATAAAAAGTGGGACTGAGTTTTTCGGCTGATGGAGATGTTTGCACCAGAGTGCACCAGTGTAATAAAATACAAAATGTTGCGCAATAAACCGTGGGTTTCTGCAAGCATTTTTCTGAAAGAAATTCATCAAACCAGGGTGCGAATTATGAGTTTGGAGGGTCTGGTACCCCTGAGCAAGCTTTGAACACAGAAGACGTTGAAATAAAAGGCAAGGTTATTATAGTTAACAAATATTAAAACCATAAAAACATGTTACTTGAAATAAAAAGGTTTTAACTGATAAAATATTAAAAACTTGTTTCATTTCTGCTAGTTGGCAAGGAAATTGATAAATAACTTGATAAAATAACTAAAACTAAAACTTAATAATAAAAACTGCATGAACAGTGAATAAAATTGTGAATAAATATGACAAAAACTGCAAAATTACTAAACCTTTTACAAAAATTAAAAAGAAAATGGAAAATATAAAAATGAAAACGATTGAACTATTAATAGTCATTGATACTAACATAACCCTGAAAAACTGGTCATTTTTTTTTCCCCACATAAAAGTATACTGTATATTTGTTTCAACAAAGTGTCAGGATGTACAACAGACATCAGACTATAAACAGTAACTGTTTAGTTTACAAAAGGCATTTATCTTGGGAATATTAAAAAAACTGTCAATAACAGTTTTCAGGGTTTTTTTTTATTATATTTACATTTAGTTGTAAGTTTAATTTCTGTAGCTCAAAAAGTAGAGTACAGCTCTAGCAATGCCAAGGTCATGGGTCTATTCCCAGGAAATGCATGAATTGATAAAATATATACAGTTGAGGTCAAAACTTTACATACACCTTGCAGAATCTGCAAAATGTTAATTATTTTACCAAAATGAGAGGGATCATACAAAATGTATGTTATCTTTTATTCAGTACAGACCTGGATAAGATAGTCAACATAAAAGATGTTTACATATAGTCCACAAGAGAAAATAATAGTTTAATTTACAAAAATTACCCCGTTCAAAAGTTTACATACGCTTGATTTATTTGTTCATTTGATTCACGAGTTCACGCTTACATATAATTAGCCGGAATAGTAATGCATGTTTGGCGTGCTGTCCGGGGAAGGGCTCCGAGCTCGGGAATGGCCCAAACCCAGAGAACCTCCCTTAGGTTTAGTGAGAACTCAGAGTGAGGAGATGGGGTGGTGGAGGGATGCTGATAAACGGTCAAAGGATAGAGGTAAGTCAGCTGTATTTGAATGCATTGCGTTGATTGACTTGAGTGGACTCCTGTTGTGTTAATTAGGCTAGGTATCTGACGCGCTCCTCCCGAACCTTGTTAATAAAACATTATTTAGTGATAGTCGTTCATGAGTCCCTTGTTTGTCCTGAACAGTTAAACTGCCTGCTGTTCTTCAGAAAAATCCTTCAGGTCCTGTATTCTGTATATGAACCCTTTCCAACAATGACTGTATGATTTTGAGATCCATCTTTTTTTTTTACACTGAGGACAACTGAGGGACTCATATGCAACTAATACAGAAGGGCTGGGGGTGAAAACTTTTGAACAGAATGATAAAGTGTACATTTTTCTTTTTTTTTTGCCTAAATATCATATTTTTCTCCATTTACTGCCCTTCAGAAGCTACAGAAGATACTTACATGTTTCCCAAAAGACAAAATAAGTTAAATTTACCCTGATCCTCACATTCAAAAAGTTTTCACTCCCCTGGCTCTTAATGTATTGTTTTTCTCTGAAGCATCAGTGAGCGTCTGAACCTTCTATAATAGTTGCATATGAGTCCCTCAGCTGTACTCAGTGAGAAAAGATGGATCTCAAAATCATACAGTCATTGTTGGAAAGGGTTCAAATACACAAAAATGCTGAAAAATCAAAGAATATGTGGGACCTTCAGGACAAACAAGGGACTCATGAACAACTACCACTAAACCAAAAACACAGCAGTGGATCATTCAGGTAACAACACAGTATTAAGAATCAAGTGTATGAAAACTTTTGAACAGGGTATTTTTTTATAAATTAAACTATAATTTTCTCTTGTGGACTATATGTAAATGTCCTTTATGTGAAATATCGTATTCAGGTCAGTACTAAATAAAAAATAGCACGCATTTTGTATGATCCATCTTTTGGTTTTGCAAGAAACTTCTGCCAAAACTTTGAAGTCAATCCCTCTGAAAGTTTTGTTGTAATTCACACACTGCATTAAACCATTTCTTATAAATGTCATGTTATGAAATACTGCTGGAGCGACGGCATGATCATTTTTCAGCTGCTGAAAACCTTTGTGTGAGAACTTGCCACAAGAACGTAAAACAAACTCTTATAAACTGCTGTACATTTTTTGCCACGTTCATCTAGCCATCATTTTCATCATAAATCATCACATAAATTAAGTGGACCACTGATGTCACATGGACTATTTTATCAATGTCCTTACTACCTTTCTGGGCCTTAAACGTGTCAGCTGCGTTGCTGTCTATGGAGGGTCAGAAAGCTTTTAGAATTGTTCAAAAATATCTTAATTTGTGTTCTGAAGATGAACAAAGGTCTTACAGGTTTGGAACGACATGATGGTGAGTAATTAATGACAGAATTTTCATTTTTGGGTRAACTACCCCTTTAAGTGACTACAAGCAAAAGCATTTATCTTGGGAATCCGGGTAAATGTCACCAGCACAAAACTGAAAAAGCCAACCTGACCAACTCTTTATTTACAAGATAAGGCTCTGGTTCCATCAGAGTTTATCTTCCGGATCACCTTGGGCTGCAGCCCAGCCCGGGAAGCGCAGAGGGTTCGGAGACAGCAGGCCAATTTCTCGATTCAGTGCTTTTAGTCATCTGCTTTTGAAAGGCAAACATTCAACCTAATTCTGCAGCGATGCAATAAACATGGAAAATATTCCGCCCAGAGAAAGATGCTACAATCTTCTACTCATCCGCGCGCAGCATAATTTCAAAACAAGCCATTTTACATAACAGGCTTAAGTGGAGGAGCTTAAAACACACACACACACACACACACACACATACAATCAGCATGCAGACAGAAGCCTGTGTGGAACGCTTACCTTTTTGAAGGCGTGGGCGCCCCGGAGGAAATGAGAACGGTATCGTTCATGTCGTTGGCCACTGGCCTCAGCTGACTGCAAAATCACAGAGTTTTGAGTCAGGCCTAGACACAAACCTACGGCTGACGCTCTAAGCTTTTCAGAGGGACATCAAACCGCTCTAAGAAGTGATGTTATTTTTGAAGTACAACGTTTGAGCGCACATTAAACTTCCTTGTCATAATCGCCTTCCAGATGCACGCGTTTTAATTTAATGCTATTTGCTCAAACTTAATTAAGTTAACAAGACGACAAAAGGGTCTGGAGAAATTCTAATTAAAGCTGCAGAAATCTGAGAAGGCTGGGAGAGACGGGAGGGGGTGACATTGCAGGAGGTAATTTGTGTGAGTAAACAGTGCCGCGGGATCCATCTGGACTTGATGCTCGCCAGTCCTGATGGACACACGTTACAGAACTTTTCGCTTCATTTGATAAGGGTACTTTCAAATTTTGCCGTTATAAACCGTTTTTTGTCGACTCATTATTTTGGTTTTGGCAAACTGGTAATTCCTATTAATTCACAACATCTCATCTTTCATTTTTGTACAATCTGCTTATGACCCATGCTTATAAGGGGTTAGGCGTCGACCTTCACGCTTACTTAATTTCTAAAAAAAAAAAAAAAAATGTTTTATTCAATGTGTTACTTAAAGTTTGTTTGTAATTAATTAATTGAATTGAATTAATTGAAAACTGTCTATACCTTTTTTTAATATTTTTTGTCTAGTTCCAACGTTTTAGCTCTGGTTTAACACTTTTTTTTTATAATTTTCCTATCATTTATCTAGTTATTTTTATTTAACAAATAGGGATTTTAAGATAGGGATTTTAAGCACAACTATTAAAAACAGAAATTTCCATAACTTCTCAGTGACTTTTTAGTCCGAAAATCATCATTTTAAAATTCCCTGACATTTCCAGGTTTTCCATGACTCTGGGATGGAAATCACATTCAGTGTGTTACTTATTTTCTTTGTAATTAATTGTGGAATTTGCTAGCAATTTCTGAGTGAAAACTGTTTCTATACCAACATTTCATGTTTAATAAATTTTCATATTTCTTCCATATTTTTTCTGGTTATTTATAAATAATAAACAGGGGGGTTTTAAAACCTGAAATTTACAGTTCAGCACAACTAGAAAAATGTATATTAACAATTTCCTATTTCCTAACTTTTCAGTGACTTTTTAGTTTGAAAATCATTATTTAAAAATTCCCTGATATTCCCAGGAATTCCATGACTCTGAAATCTGAGACTACAATCCAAAGTACTTAACTTTTTTTTTTCTTTTTTTTTTTGGAAATTGTAAATAAAACAAAGATTAGAGCACATTTTACAATAAAAAACAATTTTATTCTTTCTACTTTAAAATTTGATTTCACTCAGAAATTGAAAACTGTTTCTAAACCATTTTTTAGCCTAGTTATTTAGTGTTTATTTTTCCTATATTTTTTACCACTTGTTTAATAAATTTCCACACATTTTCCATTATTTTCTAGTTATTTATACATAATGAATAGGTTTTGTTTTTTTTTTAATCTGAAATTTAAGCTCAGCACAACTAGAAAAATACGTATTAACAATAGAAATTTTCATATCTTTTCAGTGACTTTTTAGTCTGAAAATCATAATTTAACAATTCCCTAATATTCCTAGGTTTTCCATTACTCTGGGATTGAAACCAGAGGCATTTGTCTACTACAATCTAAAATACTGAAAGTACAATTTTGTACTTTACTGTAAATAAAACAAAGATTATTGGAGTACATTTGACAAGAAAATACAACCTAATTTTTATACTTTAAATAATTCAATGTGTTACTTACAGTTTCATTGTAATTAATGGTAAAATTTGCTAACAATTTCTGAGTGAAAACTGTCTAGTTCTTTCCTATTTTTTACCTTATGTTTAAAAATTTTTCATAATTTTCCCTTTTTTTTTGTTATTTATGATTAATTAATAAAGATTCTTTTAAAATCTAAAATTATAGTTCAACACAACTAAAAAAATCTATATTAAAGATAGAAATTCAACTTTTTGTTGACTTTTTAGTCTGAAAATCATAATTTTAATATTCTCTAACGTTCCGAAGGTTTTCCATGTCTGTGGGATGGAAATCCGAGGCGTTTGTCTACTACAATCCAAAACAAAATCTCTTCAAATGAAAGGAAGCATCCAAAGAATGTCGTTTCGTAGTTCAGTCGCTCAGAGGTTCGGCGCATTTGCATTACTGAGACGTCCTAATGTTAATGTTCCCAGAGGCTGCTAGCATCATGTCACACGACTCGTGAAACGCCATCATATTGCAATCCGAGCAGGCGAGCTGTGGCATCCTTCTGAGACCTTGAAGGAAACAGTTACCAGCATCGAGCAAAGTGATCCAACACATGGCCAGAAAATCCCCAACAACATGCTAGACGTTTACTACAACTGCACGTTAAAAACACAAAAGACTCATTTTTGAATGAGCAAAGCGCTTCTGTTCTATGCAATCACTCACTCACCTCCCGCAAGGCAAAGAGTGGCCGTCCGTCAAGCGCTGAGACGTAAGCGGTGACCGCTCTGTCCAGCTGCCTGTCCTGTTCTGTGCTCAACTGAAGGAGCATCTCAATGCACAACACTGCTGCTGTCTCCAAGGAAACCTGACAGTCACGTGACACGGTGACGATCCAGACACACTCTTACTCTCTTCTCTCTCTCTTTCTCTCTTCCAGCCTCGCGGCTCCTCGGTTGAGACGCACGTACAGTACTTTCAGCCACTCAGAAATACATGCTATATTCTTCCCTTTAGATTTCTTCAATCTTTGTTTCCAGCCACCCACATTAGTCATGATCCAGAGCAAACAATCCTCCCTTTTTCTTCATTTACAACACAATTACTATACACAATGCAGCCTACACACAAACAATAGTCTAATACTTTAAATGCAAATCTACATATTTTCAAGTCTGATTAGTTTGGCAGTTTGTCTGAATTAGTTCTGTAAAATTAGACATGTTTCACACAGCCATTTCCACACACTTTTCAGCCAATTACAACCTTTTGAAAGAGCTGATGCAGTTACTCCGTGTGAACCTGTGTGTCAAAAAAATGCGTTAATCTACGTTGTGGAAAGAAATGTTACCAAAATAACCAGACGCTTAATGGTACAACTGTTTAAAGGTCATTTCCGGCAAATGACATTTTGGCGCTGATGTGTGAATGGAAGCAATACAAGTAAAGAACGGAAAGCCATTGTGGGTGTGAATAGCAAATGTACTACATTTACTGGATGAGGTAATCTTGCATACTTACTAAATATAATGGGTTTCATGTGTGAAAAGGGCTGGTAGTAAATGTCCTGAAATGTTTGTTGAGGAGGTGGTGGTGCAAAAGCAGTTGTTTCTAGGGACGAATTCAGAGATGTTAGAGAGAGTTGGTGTCAAAGCTTGGTTATTAAAAGTACACAAAAAAGAAGAGGTCCAGAAGTCTTTAAAGAGCTCCTATTATGCCATTTTGAAGGTTGCTAATATTGTTTTATGAGACTCCGAAAACAGGTTTACATGTATGCAAGGTCAAAAAACACTTTAGTTTTCTCCAAAAATAGATTTAATTTTACCTCATTTCTAAATGATTCATAAACGACTCGTGCGAAACAGTCTCTCTAAACCCCTCCTTTCCGTGAGCTCTCACTGCTGTGATTGGTCAGATGGCGCAGTCCTTCATGATTGGTCTACCGCGTACAGCGTGTGTCGGAAAAAAGATACACCCATTGCCATAACTGAATGACAGCCCTGGAGACTTGTCAATACATAAAAAAGATGGCATCGATTTTACCTTACCAATTCGAGCCGGAGTCTAACGATGAAACGGCTGAAGTGGCTGACAAGTTAGCACGGACTACCATGGAAAGTGCTCACAATTTGCTTATGTAAGCGAACCGGGCACACCTCTATGTTGCAAACTTCAACACTGTATAATGCATTAAGGCGGCTTTCACACCGAACGCGGAAAACGCTGCGCTGGTCGCTGGGTTTTGTGCAGCCCTTCAGAGCACAGCGGCAAAAGTTCAACTCATTTGAACTTTGAGTAAGGCAAGTGAGCCTTGCGCACCAGTGGTGCGCTCCGCTGTGCGTGCGCTATGGTTGACGCAGAAACAAGCCATCCTCACGTGGTGCAAGCAAATGAACCATTTTTAGAATGAAAGGTCATATTTGAAAAGGCATAAAAGGAGCACTTTAAAGATTCACACTGAAGGGAATCCAAACAAACCGAACGCAACCATAACACTGACAGGACCAGACAAATGAATGCTTAGCCCACTGTTTTTATAAACAGAGTTTATCCTCATTCACTTAAAAACCCCTGATAGCACACATACATCACTGAGACGTCTATTTGACATTTGCATTTACATCTGTTAGACATTTGCTCATGTTTGCTCATCTACAATATATCTATAGGACGTTTCCTATCAGACGTCAAACAGATGTCTGTTAGATGTCTATACAGACATCTGTCAGACGTTTGTACACAGCAGATGCTTTCCAGATCAAGTGATCTTAAATAGACACCATGCAGATGTACGTGTGCTATCTGAGACAAATCTCAAGCACATGAAAACCCTGATAGCACACGTACATCATGGAGACGTCTATTTGACATCTGCAAGATGCATTTTTAGATTGTTTGCTCATCTGCAATACATCTATAGGACGTTTCCTATCAGATGTCAAAAAGACGTCTATTAGATGTCTTTAAGATGTTTATGATTTAGAATGGATGTAAAGCTAACAACACTTCCGTTTCAAAGACCTTATACTGACTTTGCGTGTAGGCAAATGACCAAACTGCACAGAAAATGCTTCGGTTTTGAAAATACTCATGTTTGTGTGAGCAGGGTCTAAAGCAGAACACACATGAACTTATACAAACAATAATGAGGTGAACACCTGGAGACAACTCAATCAAATCAGATACCATAGCAGTATCTGAAATCGCCCACTATATCCTTAAATAGGGCACTATTTGAGTGTACAGCCATTTGTAGTGGTGTCCGAAACCAGGGTTCGGGTAGAGGGAAGAGGCGAGGACTCAGTATGGCAGAGTAACGGGCTTTTTATTTGATCAAAAATAAAACAAAACGACATCAAAAACTACACCGTGGGGGAAAAAGGCTATCTGGCTGGCAACACAGCTGGACAGGACAACATAGGGCAGGACACGACAGGATGCATATGATGACAAACTGGCGCAGGACCGAAAACACAAGGACAATAAATAGAGAGCAAACGAGGCAGGTAATGAGGGAAACACAGGTGGGGCAAATGAACCAATAATAAGGAAACAAGATGGGTGGGGTCAAACTCGAGACCGAATGCTCCCACAACAAAACATGGAGCGTCAGTGTCCGAACCTCGACTCAAAACCAAAACTCAACAAGACATGAGTGCCGGGATCCAAACACCACGCTCCAACAACGAAACAAGGCACGCAGACAACATGAAAACTAGACATCACCGGAGAGCCAGGGCTCTGTCACAAAACCACAGGAAAACTAGACTGAAGTGACAGAACCCTGACACTAGGATGTTCTTGAGTGCACTCATTCAATCCCACAATGCACCACAAAAAAAGAGTATACAACTGATGAACACTCAATGGCTAGAGAATACCCATAATGCACTGTGATAAGATGCCACCCACAGCTAAATCATCTATCTATTAATTTCACAATATGCTCGTCCATGGCGTATAAGCATAATACAACAATAAATTGATTATAAATTTTATAAACTAAGATTTATACACAATTTCCATGAGAGTTCAAGATCAACCCTTTAATCTTGAAGCTGAAGCTGCCAGTTTGCCAGATTAAAATGATTATTAAACGGCAAACACAAACTATGCAAAAGCGGCAGTCCTTCCGGTGCATTCAGTGTCTGAATTTACTCACTCGTTTTTATTCACTCCTTCAAGTGGACTATATTAATGGACTAATGTAGGGAATAGTGAGTAAGGATATAGGGTTTCGGATACAGCCCATGTCAAATAAATACTGGCGGGAACTAAATCCAATGAAAAGCAAACTGAATCAAAACAAACTAAAAGTCTGTTAAATTAATCCAAGACAAAAATTAACTGAATATCGGTAACAGCTGGGTTCATTCACAGACATTAAAAAAATACAAATCAATTGCAATTAACATGTTTATGTTTATTCAGTTATGTGTTTACTGAACTATACATAATTAATGCATCTAACATTAATAGCAAGTAGAAAAAAGATACATTTTGAACTTCAGTAAGCGTTGCTGCATTTGTGTGTGCGGCTGACAGGACAGGAAAATTAGTTTTTACTGAAATATGGCCCAACAACATCTCATCTCACCACAGTTCACTGTTATTTTACTGTAGCTCCCTCATCATCTGTACCTTTCCCACACTCGTTTGACTAGCGCCTTAGTTAAAGTTGTAGTGCACGTTTGAAAACTCTCCCATTTGATGTGGTCGTAAAGATGTTCTGCATCTACAGTCATGGCCAAAAATATCGGCACCCTTGCAATTATGTCAGAAAATGCAACCCTTCTTTCAGAAAATGGTTGCAAATTTTTTGGTATTCACATGTATATTTTTCTTGTTTGCATTGGAACAACACAAAAAAACAGAGAAGAAAAGTCAAATCTGATACAATTCCACACAGAACCCAAATGCACTGGACAAAATTATTGGCACCATTAACTTAATATTTGGTAGCAAATATTCCCCTTTTGGAAAAAATAAGTGAAATCAGTTGCTTCCTGTAATCATGAATGAGTTTTCTTCTCTACTGGAATTCTGGACCACTCTTCTTTTGCAAACTGCTCCAGGCCATTCAGATTTGAAGGATGTCTTCTCCCAGCTGCTGTTTTGAGATCTCTCCACAGGTATTCTATGGGATTCAGATCTGGACTCATTGCTGGCCATTTCAGAACTCTCCAGCGCTTTGTTTGTAACCATTTCTGAGTGCTTTTTAAAGTGTGTTTTGGGTCATTGTCCTGCTGGAAGACCCATGACCTCTGGTGGAGACGTAGCTTTCTGACACTGACCACTACGTTGCGCCCCAAATTTCTTTGGTAATCATCAGATTTCATGATACCGTTCACACAGTCAAGGCATCCAGTACCAGAAACAGCAAAGCAACCCCAAAACATCTTTGAACCTCCTTCATGTTTGACTGTAGGGATTGTGTTATTTTCTTTGAAGCCCTTATTTCTTTTTGTGTAAACAATGCCATGATGTCCTTTTGTCTCATCTGTCCACAGTACATTCTCTCAGAAGGATTGTGGTTTTGTCACATACGTTTGGGCAAACTCAGTCTTGCTTTTTTATGCCTTTGTGTCAGCAATGGTGTCCTCCTGGGTCTCTTACCATGCCGTTCCTTTTTATTTAGATGGTGACGGATAGTGGAGCTGACACTGTTGTACTCTGTGTCCGCAGATCAGCTTGAATTGTTTGGAAGTTAATCTGGGTTCTTTAACCACCATTCAAACAATCCTTTGTTGTAATTTTTCATTAATTTTGCTCTTCTGTCCACATCCAGGGAGGTTTGCTGCAGTGCCATGGGCTGTAAACCTCTTGATGATATTGCGCACAGTGGACACAGGAACATCAAGATCTCTGGAGATGGACTTGTAGCCTTGAGATTGTCCGTGTTTTTCCACAACTTTTTCCCTCAAATCCACAGACAACTCTTTACACTTCTTTCTTTTCTCCATGCTCAGTGTGACACACAACACAAAGGTTAAGTCAACTTTTCTCTATTTTAACTGTATGCAAATTATTTCTTACAGTTTTGACATGTTTGACTTTGCTTCTCTGTTTTTTAGTGTTGTTGCAGTGCAAACAAAACAATAAGCATGTGAGTGCCAAAACATTTGCAGTTGGAACAATTTTCTGAGAGAATTGCAAGGGTGCCAATATTTTTGGCCATGACTGTAAATAAACGCAATTCTTGTCAAAAAGAGAGACAGAAGCAGCAGTTGTGAGTGGAGTTGGCTAATCATAACCCCGCCTCTGCGTTAACTGTGTTAAATATTTTTAACGCTGTTAAACTGAAAAAAATTAACACGCTTATTTTGACCAGTCAAAATTATTTCAACACTACACAGTTTGTTGTCAGACGACAAATCATTTGTCCAACCTGTCCCACATAAGCACAGTCACTAAAGAGAGCTGTAAACTACTGTATTCCTCCATGCTAGATTTATGCGATAACTTGAGAAACTCTGATGCTTTTCTAATTAGATGTATCTCTACAATCAATGTGCATACGGTGCAATATGATCCTAAAAACATAACCCACTGCTAGCAGGTGCCACCCAATCACTTCCATCAGTCTTTGGATCCGGATTCTTCAGCTCTAATTTGAACCTCAAATGCTACATTTTAGCTAATCTTCAACCACTCAAATTCGTCAAGCAGATCAAACCAGGATGAAACCGTCTCCTAAACTTTGATTAGCAAACTCCTCTAGATTCAAAGCCGGAGAGTGACAAGTCTTAGATGTCGGACGTGCTACGAATGTAGATTTATTCATCCCAATGTTCAGAGAGGAAGGCGAAAATCACGCTCACATCTTTTTTATGAGGTCAAATGAATTACATCGAGGGCCGTTCACAGGCGCTCTTCTCCTCTGGTTAATTACAGTGAAGTGAGTACTTTCACAGAGCCCGAGCGGGAGAAATATGGAGCATCTAATATCCCGTCTCAGCTGAAAGTTATCAATGCATGTCCTGCCTTCCACCCGGTTTATGCCTCTGGTGCCTCTGGTTCTGGGCCCATGCTGCACATCTGCAGCGAACACATCAGTGTTATATGACCTTGGCTGTTTTTAACAGTCACTGTCTATTTCAGCTACATTACATTGATTCATACTGATTAAGCAAAAAAGAATGGCATATGCACATTTGGTAAACAAGTTTCTAATTAAATAAACATGAAATCACAATCGACCTTATTGACTTTCTACATCCCTGCTCTTATTTTTCATGACTCATTTTATTCCAAAGAAGGTTTAGTACATATTAGTATTAGTGCTGTCAAATCGATTTCCATCCAAAAAAAAAGTTTGTGTTTACATAATAAGTTAGCGTACTGTATATATATATAATACAAAATACACAAACATGTACATATTTATGAAATATTTACATGCATATATATTCATATTTATGTATGATTTAGATTATATACATTCATATAAATATATATTTCATATATTTCTTAAACATATGTATTCTTAAATGTATGTGTGTATATGTACAAATAAATATACACAGTACACACACATAAATTATGTAAACAACCTTTTATTTTTAATGCAACAGCACTAACTGGTATATTTCATTTTTCAAAATTTTGTATTTTGTTCATTGAAATCCTAATAAATTATATATACTTATTATTTATTTATTTATGTATGCATTTTTTTTCTTAAAAAATAAATATGACTTCAGTATTTCAATGCTTTTACTATTATAAAAAAGTTTTTCACATATTTACATAACATATTACACATATTGTTTCTACATATTAATACATTTTTAATATATTATGGATAAAAATAAAGAATAAATAAAGGCTATAACACTACTTTTTAGAATAATTACTTTCTCTTAATTACAGGGCAGTTGTATCAATTTTCTGACAAGATTTTTGGAGTATGTTTTACAAGAAAATACAGTTTCAGTTTTATTTATACATATTAATATATATTATATACTTTTTAAACTAATATTATATAGACATATATACATACATATAATTCAATAATCAATTAATAATTAAATTTGTACATATTAACATATTTCACTTATTTATCACATATTAACAACAGATTTTACATATTTTAGTTTTTCTACTTTTTACTTTTACTACTACTTCTACTTTTTTCATTAAATTGTTTAATTCAGTTTGTTACTAGCCATTTCTTTGTACTTGTTTGTGAAATGTACTAGAAATTTCTGAGCTTTTTCAAAGTTTTTCAGCTTTTTCATGCCCCCAAAATATCCTAATGATTTTTAGTCCAGAAATTAAGAACATTTTCATCATACAAGACGTGTAATCAAGTCATTTTACGTATGTATGTATTTTTGAATGATTTAACAGATCTTAAGTGTTAGTCACTGACCTATTTAACATACATACAACCCACGAACATTCTGTCTGTGGATCAAGAAACGATATGCTTTGTGCCATTTTGTTTCATTTATATCCACTGCAAATTAGTCACAGACATCTGTCCCTGCCTATGGTTCAGCATGTCCTAAAGAACTCCATCTGTCAAACAGGAAAAGATCTGAAAGGCATGCCTTCACATGCCATCAGCTGTCAGATAAAAACAACACTCCAGCAGTTCATCAGAAAAAATTCATCTCACTTTAAACAACAACAACAACAATGCTGTCCACAGAGTTCTTCTGTCCGTCTGATTCATGGGGCTGAGCAGACACGATTTTCCATTTCTCTGACTCTGCCACGAGGCCCACGACCAATCAGAACGAGGCGGCCTGCAGCTTGTGACAGTGGGATGTAGAGGATCATGTTGATGGATGTCACCTAGAGGTCAAAGCCAACAGGAACACTATGCTGACCAATTGTGAGGGACAGTAACGGGCAGTCAGACATGTTTACGCTGATCTGCCAGCTACCCAAGAGATGGTCATGACGGGGCAGAGCTCTAATAATGAGGATGCTGATTTGTATGATCTTCTGTTCCTAACCAAAACTGATGCAACCAATGGCAGTATCATGAGATTCAATAGAAATCATGAGATTAGATATATGCACATTTTGTGACAAGATAAAGTCGTAAAGTGTGAGTAACACAAGTGTACGTTTTTATTACGTGGTCACTATTTCTTTGTTATTACAGATTGTTTGATATGCACTGAGTATTTATGTGTTTGTAACCTAAATCACAGCAGTGTCCATCTGTGAAGGATGTAGGCTGTCAAACATACACAACTGTTAGCCAATCATAGCGGTGGGTGTTTACTTCCGAGTTTACAATCCGCCATGACTATTTAAACAGAGCGTTCTGATGAGAGGAGTTAAAAATAGCAGAAAATAGCCTGTTACCACCTAAACAAAACCTAACAGATAAACAAACGTGAGTCAAAAACACATTTTCTGAAGAAATCATCCCTTTTTAATCTTGCTTCAAGTCTTTGAGCCCTTTCTTTAGTGACTCATGACTCTGCATAGCAAATGCAAGCTGTACCAGGTGCGCTACCAAGCAATTTTACTGGTTACAGTGGGCGTTTATTTCTGAGTCCACAATGCACCATGCCTATTCAAACAGAGCGTTCTGATGAGGGGGTCAAAATAAGACAGAAAACAGCCTATTACTTCTAAATTATGATGTTTTCAGTGTAAAAACCTTGATAACATTATAAGCGGATCTCAGAGAACAGTACAAAATACAAAAAAAACAAAGGCAGTTCATGACCGCTTTAATGCTCTGTCGCATGAAAACAACCACCTACTGCCTCCACTAAACCTAACAGATAGTGTTAAAAAAAGCAAACGTGAATTGGAAATACATTTGCTGAAGAAACCAAGACCTTTCTTTAGTGACTCATGACTCTGCATAGCAAATGCAATGCTGTACCAGGTGTGCTACCAAGCAAGTTTACTGTGTCAAAAGCCCTATATATGAAGCTGGTTATGTGATGCAAATGTCAAAATTATTTACTTTACAAATTAAGCACCAAGGTCAAAGAATTTAAGAGTATTTTCAGAAAGATTGAAACTAAAAGATGATGCCACTATCGCTTTGTCTGTTATTAAAGAGCGTTTAATATGTACTGAGTATTTATCTGTTTTTAACCTAAATCACAGTAGCATTCATTTGTGAAAGGTGTACACTGTAAAAAACTATTTGTTGAGTCAACTTAAAATAATTTGTAACCTGGCTGTCTTAAAATTTTAAGTTCAGTCATTTCAAAAAAAGTTATTCAACTTGAAATGTTAAATTATACTAAGTGACAACTTAGATATTTGAGTTGAATCAACTTCAGATTTTAAGGCAGCTGGGTTACTTACCCATCTGTTAAGTTTAGCAAGCACAAATATCTAAGTTGTTACTTAGTACAACTTAACATTTCAAGTTGAATAAACTTATTTTAGTTGACTGAACCTAAAATTTTAAGGCAGCAGGGTAACAAATTATTTTAAGCTGACTCAACAAATTGTGTTTTTTATTTTTTACAGTGTAGGTTGTTAAACATATACAGCTGTTAGCTAATCACAGCAGTGGGCGTTTGTTTACGATAAATCCACCACGCCTATTCAAACAGAGCGTTCTGATGAGGGGGTCAAAATAGGACAGAAAACAGCCTACTTCTAAATTATAATGTTTTCAGTGTACAAACCCTGATAACATTATAAGTGGATCTCAGAGAACAGTACAAAATACAAAAAAACAAAGGCAGTTCATGACCGCTTTAATGCTCTTTCGCATGAAAACAACCACCTACCGCCACCACTAAACCTAACAGATAGTGTTAAAAAAGCAAACGTAAATCGAAAACACATCTGCTGAAGAAACCAAGCTTTAATATCTTGCTTTAAGTCTTTGAGACCTTTCTTTAGTGACTCATGACTCTGCGTAGCAAATGCAAAGCTGTACCAGGTGCGCTACCGAGCAAGTTTACTGTGTCAGAAAAGCCTTATATATGAAGCTGGTTATGTGATGCAAATGTCAAAATGATTTAATTTACAAATTAAGCACCAAGGTCAAAGTATTTAGGTGTATTTTTAGAAAGATTGAAACTAAAAGATGATGCTGTGCCGACTATATTGAATCTGACAGTAATGTCACACAAAGTGTAAGTAACTGTTTTTATTATGTGGCCACTATTGCTTTGTCTGTTATTACAGATTGTTTAATATATACTGAGCATTTATGCGTTTTTAACCTAAATCACAGTAGCGTCCATTTGTATAGGATGTAGGCTGTTAAACATATACAACTGTTAGCCAATCACAGTAGTGGACATTTATTTTCAAGTCTACAATCCACCATGCCTATTCAAACAGAGCATTCTGATGAGAGGGCTTAAAAACAGAACAGAAAATAACCTATTACTTCTAAATTATGATGTTTTTTTATGTAAAAACCTTGGTAACATTATAAGTGGACCTCAGAGAACAGTACAAAATACATAAAGGCAGTTCATGGCCGCGTTAATGCCCTGTCGCTTGAAAACAACCACTTAGCACCTAAACAAAACCCAACAGATAGTGTTTACAAAAGCAAACATGAGTCGAAAACACATTTTCTGAAGAAATCATCCCTTTTTAATCTTGCTTCAAGTCTTTGAGCCCTTTCTTTAGTGACTCATGAATCTGCATAGCAAATGGAATGCTGTACCAGGTGCGCTAACGAGCAAGTTTACTTTGTCAGAAAAGCCCATTTACTATTATTTCTATTACTATTACTATTATTTTGTTTTCAACAAAGCGTTCAGATGAGGGGGGTCAAAACAGGACAGAAAATAGCTTATTACTTGTAAATTATGATGTTTTTAATGTAAAAATCTTCATAACATTATACTTTATAAGTGGACCTCAGAGAACAGTACAAAATAATAAAAAAGGCAGTTAAAAAAAAAGTCCACTTACCACCTAAACTAAACCTAACAGACAGTGTTAACAAAAGCAAATGTGAGTTAAAATCATTTGCTAAAGAAACCAAGCTTCTTTTATCTTGCTTCAAGTCTTTGAGCCGTTATTTAGTGACTCATGACACTGCATAGCAAAGATGAGGGGGGAGGGGGGTCAAAACAGGACAGAAAATACTTGTAAATTATGATGTTTTTGATGTAAAAATCTTGATAACATTATACATTATAAGTGAACCTCAGAGAACGGTACAAAATAATAAAAAAGGCAGTTTTTATGCTCTGTCGAGTTTAAAAACAAACACCTACCACTTACACTAAACCTAACAGATAGTGTTAGCAGAAGCAAAAGTGAATCAAAAACACATTTGCAAAAGAAATCATCCCCTTTTAATCTTGATTCAAGTCTTTAAGACCTTTCTTTAGTGACTTATGACTCTAGCTATTGCAATGCTGTACCAGGTGCGCTATCGAGCAAGTTTACCATGTAAGAAAAGCCATATATG
This sequence comes from Labeo calbasu, assembly GCA_019740295.1. Classification (NCBI taxonomy): domain Eukaryota; kingdom Metazoa; phylum Chordata; class Actinopteri; order Cypriniformes; family Cyprinidae; genus Labeo; species Labeo calbasu. The sequence continues at coordinate 42,129 of JAHKKF010522017.1, forward strand.
GAGCTGCTTATGTGATGCAAATGTCAAAATTATTTAATTTACAAATTATGCACCAAAGTCAAAGTGTTTTGAGGTCATAACATAATATTTTGAAGGGTCTTTATTAATCGATACTTTATTATGACCTCTAGTCATAATTTGTATAAAAAGGAATAAAAGCTGTTTATTTCAGCTACGTTTTCTGCCAAAATGTAGTTAGACGCATGTATTGGTGCTTAAAACACTTCTTAAGCACCACCCAGTGGACATTTCACACTGAATATGTCACGAAACATACATGTCGGTATGTATTTTGCATCTTGCGCAAAAAGTTCCCAGAGGTACAGTACATTTTCGGCACAAGATCAGGTTGGTATTTCCAGCCTAGGTTGGTAATATGTGCATTAGCAAGTATAACTAATAATATAATATGACTACTGATGAGATTTATCACAACAGAACCACTTTCTTCAATACTCATTATATGAATGCATAACTCTCTGTCTGTGCTGGGGGAGACGCTCAATGACAGACTAATAATATCAGTTAGACTCCATAAAAGTGGCATTGTTACATTCCAGAGTCATAGTAAACAGAAAACGCTGGAGGCTTGAGATTGATTTAGCACTAAAGAGATCGAGTGGCCCACAGGCAGCTCAAACTGCATTTAGATAAGTTGAGAAGACAATCTGTGACAGAAGGGGAGGAGTCAAACAGCTGAGTATTCACGTTTAATGCACTCTTTTTAATACACGTTAACGCTCTTATTGTAAATGATTTATCTGTGCACATTAAAGGAGAAAAATGTATGTCTTTGTAGTCTTTAATCAAAATGCGCTAACTTGCTCAACCCCTGAAATGATTTTCGCTGTCACTTACATAATTTTCTCATTTAAATCCTGATTGATTCCGAAACATGTCATATTAGAGAAGTTAAATGGGTTGTGAATGCCATTTCATGTCTTTAAATATGTGAAAATGTGCTTCGCATTGTAATCAAGGTCTGATCTATTCCAATTCAGCTCTTTCATTTCTCTAATTGTCGCGTGGCCAATTAAAGAAAGCATTACGAAAGCCTCTTGCTCTCTTTATCCATAAATAGGAAGCGCTATTTGAAAATAAATTTCTGCAAGTCTTTCACATGAGGACTATTTGAAGCTGATGCTTTTCGAGTGGTACAAAGGGATATTTCAAGAGCAGTTTTAATTGCTTAGCAATCTGAATTTGGGAACTAAAAATAGACGACGCTGGCAGCAGAACACGAGCTGGTAAATGTGCCCTTCGGTCACAGTGAGTTCAGAGGCAATTTCATCATTAAGTCTAAATCTATTCTAGGTGGGAATAAGACGGTAAAATTTAAACACTCTTTCATAAGATGTATTATTTCATCATTGATTTACACGCAAAACTGCTTTTAGAATTTAATTTCTAGGGAAACATTTAAATACGTATTTGATCTTAAATACATCTTAACAGAATGTTTTAAAAACAAATGGAGTTTAGCTGTTCAACACAAAGCATAAAATCTGCATGTATTTATAAACCAACATGAAAAGCAAAGATTAATCATGTGGAGCCTTTGAAATCGGTAACTTAAAGATATTCAGAAAATATATAGGCTAAATATCTATAACTTTTCATTGCACAAAACCATCAAAGTCAACACAAAAAAATTAAATGCTACACTTTATGCCTACACTACCAGTCAAATGTTTTTGAACAGTAAGATTTTTAATGTTTTTAAAGAAGTATTTATTTGATCCAAAGTACAGCAAAAACTAAAAAATATGTTTACTATTTAAAACAACTGTTTTCTATTTGATAAAATGTAATTTATTCCTGTGATCAAAGCTAAATTTTCAGCATCATTACTCCAGTCTTCAGAAATCATTCTAATATGCTGATTTGTTGTTCAAGAATCATTTTTTATTATCATTATTATCAATATTCAAAACAGTTCTTTTTTTCCCCAGTATTTTTTGGTGAATACAAAGATTCTAAGATCAGCATTTATCCGAAATAAAATCTTTCGTTACATTATGCACAATACCATTCAAAAGCATGGAGTATATACACTGTAAAAAATGTCTGTTAAAATAACAGTGAAATGCTGTAAAATCACAACATTAAAATACTGTAAATTGAATTACAGTGAAACATTGTATACTTTACAGTGTAATTTAGTAACATGTTAAACTAAATGTAACTGTAAATTCAACATCAAAATTATGTTTTTTTAAACATACTTTCTCTGTGTAAAAGACATATTGATGTTATTTTGACAAACAAACACTGTTTTTGCAATACAATGCAATACAGTATAAATGGCA
>JAHKKF010522019.1:2805-24251 GCA_019740295.1 Labeo calbasu
CACAGTCTGAGACATTGTTGAGATCTACTCTGAAATTCCCAAGGAGAATTGTGAGATTATGTGCCAGAGATAACTGTAAGATGGAAAGCCTATGGTAAGTCTCTGTCTGTTTTGCATTTAACCTATTGCTGTCACTGAGGGGAAAAAAACTTGATATCTTGGCAAGTTTGAGCACAGTTTGAGACATTGTTGAGGTCTCTTTTGAAACTCCGAAGGAGAAAGGTGAGATTATTTGCTTTTTTTCTTAAGATAAATTTTTGGGAAGCTGCAGATCCAATATTTGCATTAAACCCATTGCTGTCATTGAGAAAAATATGAGATATTAAAGAGATCTCATATTTTTTCTTTGCAGATTTTGGTGTCTTGACAGACCTAAGCACAGTTTGAGACATTATTATCTCTTCTGAAACCCCTGATGAGAAACGTGAGATTATTTACTTTCTTCTATCTATCTTCTATCTCGTTTGAAACTCCTGGGATAATTTGCAAAAACAATTTTGAGAAGAGGAAGAAGCAAAGTCTCCATCTGTTTTGCATTTAAACTATTTTTATTATTTAAAAAAATAGATATTAAAGAGTTCCCATGTATTTTCTTGGCAGATTTAGGTGTCTTGGCAATCCTGAGCAGAGTTTGAGACATTGTTTTCTTCTGAAATTCCCAAGGAGAAACGTGAGATTATTTGCCACAGAAAATTGTAAGAAGCTGGAGAGCCTATGGTAAGTCTCCATTTGTTTTGCATTTAAGATATTGCTATCATGGAGAGAAAATGTAATATCTTGGCAGGTCTGAGCACAGTTTAAGACATTGCTGAAATCACTTCTCAACTCAACATTTAGTTTCATTTCTGTGTAGGAGAAACATCTGAGATGTTAAAGAGATTTCATGAAGAATTTCCTCAGCAATTCCGAAGTGATTGTTCAGATTGTAATCCGATAATCCTCTCCAATCCTGTCACACTTGTAGATGTGATGAGGTGATCAGAGCAGCTCTGCAAACACACACACACACACACACTCATGTACACAGTGACAGATAGCAGTGATCAAACACACTCACACTCGAGCGCCTCTGTCTATAGACACTCACGCGGCTCTCTGTCGGCCTGATTCTGACAGGATTGGCTCAGCGAGATAACACACTGCTCAGATAAGAGAAGAGAACGTACCGGAGAGAGACGGTCATCGATCGCTCTTAATTTCATCACATGCACACATATCAGCGCAAGATGCCAACAAACAAACAAAGGTCAAACATGTTTGCTGCATCTGAAAAGATCTTCAGCATGAGGTGGGATTCATTTGAGCTCTTTAAGATTACTTTTTGCGTAGACATTGAAGCAAGTATTAAGAACAGCCTAGCAACTGCATAACTGTAACTGTAACAGAGTAACTGTATAGTAACACTCTGGCATCAGCCTACAACACCATAGCAACTGCATTGCAACACAGAATATGCCACTTAGAACACCTCAACAACCACATAGCAACACCATGGCAACTGTGTAACAACATACTGAAAAACACTTAGAACACCCTGCACAGCAACACCCTAGCAACCATATAGAGTAGCAATGTCCTAAAATCTACCTAAAACCCCATAGCAACAGCGTATGCCACTTGGAACACATCAGCTGCTTCATAGCAACACCCTGGCAACTGTATAGCAACACATTAAAAACCACTCAGAACACCCTAGTATGTGCATAGCAACACCCTGGCAACCATATATGGTAGCAATGCCCTAAAGTCTACCTAGAATGCCATAGCAACAGTACATGCCACTCTGAACACATCAGCTGCTGCATAGCAACACCCTGACAACTTCATAGCAACACACTAAAACCACTCAGAACACCCAAGTTTCTGCATAGCAACACCCTGGCAACCATATACAGTAGCAATGTTCTAAAGTCTTCCTAGAATGCCATAGCAACAGTATATGCAACTCTAAATACATCAGCAACTACATAGCAACACCTTGGTAACTGTATAGCAACACACTAAAAACCACTCAGAACACCCTAGTATCTGCATAGGAACACCTTGGCAACCATATACAGTAGCAATGCCCTAAAACCAACCTAGAATGCCATAGAAACAGCTTATGCCACTCAGAACACATCAGCTGCTGCATAGCAACACCCTGGCAACTGTTTAGTAACACACTAAAAACCATTCAGAACACCCTAGTATCTGCATAGCAACACCTTGGCAACCATATGCAGTAGCAATGCCCTAAAGTCTACCTAGATAGGCATAGCAACAGTATATGCCACTCAGAACACATTAGCTACTGCATAGCAACACCCTGGCAACCATATACAGTAGCAATGCCTTAAAATCTACCTAGAATGCCATAGCAACAGCATATGCCACTTGAAACACATCAGCTGCTACATAGCAACACACTAAAAACCACTCAGAACACCTTAGTATATGCATAGCAACACCCAGGCAACTAAATAAAGTAGTAATTCCCTAAAATCTGCCCAGAACACCATAGCAACAGAATATGCCACAAAGTACACATCAGCAACTGCATAGCAACACCCTCACAACTGTATAGCAACACACTAAAAACCCCTCAGAACACCCTGGCAACCTAGAACGCCATAGCAACAGCATATGCCACTTAAATACATCAGCTGCTGCATAGCAACACCCTGGCAACCTAGAATGCCATAGCAACTGCATATGTCACTTGAAATACATCAGCTGCTGCATAGCAACACCCTGGAAACTGTATAGCGACACACTAAAAACCACCCAGAACACCTTAGTATCTGCATAGCAACACCCTGGCAACCAAATAAAGTTGTAATGCCCTAGAATCTGCCCAGAACACCGTAGCAACAGTATATGCTAGTCAGAATACATCAGCAGCTGCATACCAACACCCTGGCAACTGTCTAGCAACACACTAAAAACCAATCTGAACACCCTAGTATCTGCATAGCAACACCCAGGTAACCATATACAGTATCAATGCCCTAAAACCTACTCTAGAATGCCATAGCAACATAGCAACAGTATATGCAACTCTAAATACATCAGCAACTACATAGAAACACCTTGGTAACTGTATAGCAACACACTAAAAACCACTTTGTAAACCTTAGTGTCTGCATAGCAACACCCTGGCAACCATATACAGTAGCAGTGCCCTAAAACCTACGTAGAACACCATAGTAACAGCATATGCCACATGAAACAGATCAGCAACTGCATAGCAACACACAGTATAGGAACACATCAGAAGTCACATGGCAACACCCAGGAAGCTGCCCATAACACCCTAGCAACTACATAGCAACTCACTAAAAGTGACTTGGAATACCTTAGCAACTGCATAGTAACACCCTGGTATTGTGTTTTACAGAAAAAGAATTCTCAGAAAAATAATGATCTTAACCTTGCACATGTTTCCTGACGAAAGAAAAAAATCACAAATGAGATTTATTTAATTTTCTCCTAGACAGCAAATCATTTGAGCTGCTATAAGAATTTTTTACTGTATGACAACTTTTGACTCATTTGTGTCTGTTTTTATATCTTCTCAGGTATTTAAAGAGAAACCGCTTAGGTAATGTCAATAATAAGCCATAAGTGGGAATGAAAGAGCAAGCTCACATGTTCCTTTGAATTATCATTAATCAAACACATTTCTCAGTCTGGCTGTGTGTGTGTGTGTCACTTGTTTTGAGCCGTTTCCTCATTTCTTAGGTTTTGTCCTCAGTCTCCAGGTCTCATTCTGTCAGTGTTTTCCGTCTGATCCTCCGATGGATGCTCTTTTGAAATGCTCTTCCTGGAGACAGGAGGTCTGGCTGTGCTCTGACCCAGAGGAAGAGGGGCCATGTAGGGCCACCGACCCCGTCCTGAGCCCAAGAGTCTGCACAGAGCCACACAAGGACATGCATCCATCAGAGAACGGGTAAATAAAAATGCGTCATATTGCTGTCTATATTTTAGACGGTATTCATGTCAGGAGCACCTCAATGATGCCTCAGGGCCAAACATTATAACTTTATAATGTGTCAGAATGCAAATACACTGCAAAATACTGTGAGTTAGACAAAGATAAACTATCAACATATTTATACCATTGACGGAAACCCAATAAGGCAAGCAATGCATGCATGAACTGTGTACATGCATGTAAATATATACTCTGGATGCAGTGTAAGTTGCAACTGCATAGCAACACATTACAAACCACTAAGAACACTGCATAGTAACACACTGACAGCCATATAGCAATGCACTAGAACCTACCTACTGTAGAAAACCTTAGCAACTGGGTTACTACAAGGTGCTTAAAAAAGTACTTGAATTTGACTTTTTGAACATTTTCCTGAAGAGGTACTTGAAAAGTGCTTGAATTCTTGAAAAACAACGTATCTATAAAATAAGTGTTAATATTTTTACACACAATTCAGCAGTTCAAAAAACATATTTGCTTATTTCAGTTAATGTCATAAAATTAGCGAGCTAAGCCAGTAGTAGTACTGACAGCGTCGTGTAAACTTGGCTGAAGACGCGAAAAGATGAACCGAATCAAGTGATTCATTTACGCTGGAACCGCTCCGATTGATTCAAACTTGTGACTTCGATCATTCATGTCTAGCGAATCATTTGATTTATAGCCTATCGGAACTTCGGAGTAGGTTCGTGAATCATTTTGAAGTGCTCCAATCGGATCGCGAATCATTTGATTCAGATCGGGACTTTAAATCGCGTTTTGCGATTTGCGAATCATTCGCGAACGCATATCACAAATCATTTGATTCAGATCGGGACTGCAAAGTGCTTATCACGAATCAGTTTATCGCTTCAATCGGATCGCCTTATTATTTGATTCAGATCGAGATTCAAATCGCGTATCGCGAATTACTTGATTTAGATTCATAACTTCGGAGCGTGTTCATGAATCATTTCGCCAGTCGAGTGATTAGCGATCCGCGTTCCGAGTCCTGATCTGAAATGATAGTTCGCGAATCATTATTCATATGTAGGGACTTCGAATCGCGGATCGCGAATCATTTTATTTAGATAGGAACTTATGGTGCGGGTTCGCGAATCTTTTTACTCAGATTGGAACTTCGGACCGCATATCGCGAATCATTTGTTTCAAATTAGAATTTCGAATAGGTTACTTTTTTTTTTTAATTAAACAGTGGAAAAAAAGTTTTTCATGAATGAATCTTCCTTAGAAGAGTGACAAAAACAGCAGCTCACTTCAATGTCTGACATATTACATCCATAAGCTCTTAGTGAAGTTTGGAGTAAGGAGAAGTTTGTGAAGTTTGGAGAAGTTTGAATCTGTTGTTTGATCTCTTCATTTTTAAGGAGAGAATTAGTTTCCAAAGTCGGACATCACTTGTTATGATTTTCAAGGTTGTAGAATAGAGACGCTGTGACATTTCCCTACCAATATACAAACACTACTAAATTGACCCTAGCAATAATTTTGATCAAACAATTAAATGTCTGTTGTCTGCTGTTATGCCCCCACCAATGCCAAAATCAAACCTACACCCTTTTAATGTACACAATTGTATATAATCTATATTTAAAACTGGTATCAGACCTGTTCTGCCAGAATAACAGTGCATTTTAAATATGTGCTTTATTTTTCTTTCTATTTTTATTCTTGAAGTTGACATTATTGTATATTTTGCATGTGCTTCACTATATTTTTGCTATTTTGTTTAATTAGTATATTTTTAATTATCTTTTTTATTTTATTTTTTTTTTAAATTTGTAGCTTTGGAGGAAACCCAGAAATGCATGCATGTAAATACAACACACAGTTTGCATCATACTTGCATGAACTATGTTGTTTTCTCTTTTAATGCTAGAGTCGGGACTCTAGGTTTGCAGACAGAATGATGGTGATATTTATTAGTTCACATTCCACCATCTTGATTTTCCATCTTGCAACACTTTCAGTTCTCCAACAAACACACACTCCTCCCCCCGCAGTCAGTCTCATCTATACTATCTATCGTTTCTCCCCGTCTCTCCCTCTATCTGCTCTCGTCTTCGTCACCAAACACCTCGTTCATACTCGCTCTGACAGTGGTCTGGCCCCGAACGAATTACACAGGCGCTTCTCAGCCCAAACGTTCAGATAATTCGCACATACCTCACACAAACACAAAAAAACACAATTATAGACATAAAAAGGAAGAAATAAAAAGCATATGTGACAAGAGAAATGTTTCAGTTGTCCTTTTATTTTATTATTGGTGATTTCTAAACCACCCAGAGCATGCCTAGCAACTGCATAGCACCACCTCAACTTCCACAACACCCTAGAAACTGCATTGCAACACATTAAAAATGACTTGGAGCATCTTACCAATTACATAGCAACACCCTAGCAACCACCCTGAATAATGTGGTAACCACACAGCAGCACACTGAAAGTCAATCAGAACACTTTTGCAAATGCATAGCAACAACTGCCACAACACCCTAAAAATGGCATAGAAACACATTTAAAAAGACCTTGTAGCACCTGCACAGCAACACCCCGGCAACCACCAAGAATCCTATGACAACTTCATAAAAACGCTCAGAACACTTTAGGAAATGCAAAGCAACACCTAGACTCACATAGAACCCTAGCAACTGCATAGCAACACATTAAAAATTACACCCTAGCAACTGCATAGAAACACATTAGAACATCTTTGCAACTACATAGCAACACCCTGGCAACCACTTAGAACTTGGAATACTATGGCAACCACACAGCAGCACATTGAAAGCCTTTCTGAGCACTTTAGCAAATGCATAGTAATGCCTTGACTCATGTGACGCCCTAGCAACTGCATAGCAACACATTAAAAATGACTTGGAACATCTTTGAAACTGCATAGCAACACCCTGGCAACCACCCAGAACCCATTATACTATGGCAACCACATAGCAGCACACTAAGTGCCATTCAGAACACTTTTACATATGCATAACAACACCTTGTTTTGGACAACTCCCTAACAACTACATAGCAACACATTAAAATGTCTTAGAACATCTTTGCAACTGCATAGCAACACCCTAGCAACCACCCAGAACCCAGAATACTATGGCAACTGCCTAGCAGCACACTAAAATCTATTCAAAACACTTTAGCATAGGCATAGCAATGCCTTGACTCATGCAGCAACCTGGCAAATGCATAGCAACCCCCTAGCAACCAGCTATAACCCAGAAAACTGTAGCAACCACTTAGCAATGCATTAAAGGCATTTCTGTGCACTTTAGTAAATGCATAGCAACACCTTAACTCGTACAACACCCTAGCAACTGCATAGAAACACATTGGAACATCGTTGCAACTGCATAGCAACACCCTGGCTACCACCCAGAACTTGGAATACTATGGCAGCCACACAGCAGCACAGTAAAAGCCACCGAGAACACTTTGCCAAATGAATAGCAAAACCTTGACACATGTAACCGCATAGCAACACGTTAGAAATGACTTGGAACATCTTTGCAACTACATAACTACGTTTAGAAAATGCATAGCAACACTTTAACTCACACAGCACTCTAGAAACACATTAAAAATGACTTGGAACATCTTTTCAACTTTATAGTAACAACCTAGCAACCACTGAGAACTCAGAATCTATGGCAACCACATGGCAGCAAATTAAAAGCCATTCAGAACGCTTTAGCAAATACATAGCAATGCCTTGACTCATGCGACAACCTAGCAACTGCATAGCAACTTATTAAAATTGACTTTGAACATCTTTGCAACTGCATAGCAACACCCTGGCAACCACCCAAAAAACAAAATACTATAGCAACTACGTAGCATCACATTAAAAGCATTTCAGAACACTTTAGCTTATGCATAGCAACACCTTGACTCGTGCAGCGCCCTAGCAACTGCACAGCAACACCCTGGCAACAACCTAGAATTCAGAATACTATGGCAACCACATGGCAGCACATTAAAATCCTTTCTGAGCACTTTAGCAACTGCATAGCAACACATTAAAAATTAATTTATGTTTTAGCAACTGCATAGCAACACCCTGGCAACCAGCTAGAATCCAGAAAACCATGGCAACCTCGTAGCATCACACTAAAAGCCTTTCAGAACACTTTAGCAACTGCATAGCAACACCCTGGCAACCAGCTAGAACCCAGAATACTATGGCAACCACACAGCAGCACATTTAAAGCCTTTCTGCGCACTTTAGTAAATGCATAGCAACACCTTAACTCGCACAACACCTTAGCAACTGCATAGCAACCACTCATAACACCCAAGAATTGTGCTTCTTACGTAAACTAATCTGAATTGTATTGTTTCTGCAGATGATGCAAACTCTCAAGTAAGTTCCTGCCTTCTGCTTTAACAAATATGACACTGTTAAGTGCTGCTGAGGTCATCAAAAGTTTTATTGTATATCAAAATACTTGTGAATTAATTTTGTGATGCTCCAAAGTGACAGCAAAGATTTCTCATCATCTTAAAATGACTCCTCTGTTATTTTGATTATTGCAATAGACAGCACTGAGAATGAAATCATCTTCATCTCAGAGCCTCTCTAATATAATGCTTGTATTGTAGAAGCAGAGAATTTTCACGTTGACCAGAGTCTTGTTTATCAGACGTGTGATTAGGATCACAGGCCAGAAGCAGCAGCAGCTGTGGAAAGCGTCCCATTGAGGTACACAGAGCCACGAGGACGGAGACGGAGCCGCTGAGGAAGCGGGGAGCGATATGGAGGAGATCTGCTGATTTTTCAGCTATTCCAGAACCTGATTAACTTAACCTGCATCCTGCCCTGATCACAGCAGGGTTTGCTTTGGACTCACTATCAATAATATCCTCTGTGATACTGATGTATGTGTGTGAGACCATTATCTACAGTGCAGAAATCCAGTTCATTCACTAAAAAATAGTAAATGGTTTTTCCATTTATTTTTATCTTCAAGTAAGCATGCTGACTTAAACAGAGTGGCTTAAATGTAGGCCTAAATATTGTCTTTTTAAATGAGCTATTTTAGCATATTTCAGGTTTTTATTGTCAATACTGATTTAGAATAAAAAAAACAACAACTCTGAAGTCTAATTCTGCAATTAGAGCCAAATAAAATGCACATTTTTAAAAGGGAAACAACAACATGAAGCTTCTGTCCGGATGCTCTGTGTGAAAGTGCCCTGGATATTGATGCGGAAGGCGCATGTCGAGACGCGTAATTGTACAACTTAGGAAATGGACATGAAAGTCTCAGTTTGTTTATAAAAAACAGTGAAATGACAGTAAAAAATGTGTCATTGAATACAACAGCAGCGCGACTTCCGACCATCAGGAGCTGCGGACGCGCGTGACGTCAGTGATGCGCCAGACATCAATCATATCCGTCAGTCCCGCGCATCAGAAACGACTGATAAATGTGACCCTGGACCACAAAACCTTAAGTAGCACGGGTATATTTGTAGCAATAGCCACAAATACATTGCATGGGTCAAAATGATCAATTTTCCTTTATGCCAAAAATCATTATGATATGCAGTAAAGATCATGTTCCATGAAGATATTTTGTAAATTTCCTAAACTTAATTTTTGATTAGTAATATGCATTGCTAAGAACTTCAACTGGACAACTTTAAAGGCGAACAAAAAAAAATGTTTTGTTTTTTTACCCTCAGATTCCAGATTTTGTATCTCGGCCACATAGTCCTATCCTAACAAACCATATATTAATATAAAGATTATTTATTAAAAAATTACCCTTATGAGTGGTTTTGTGGTCCAGGGTCACAAATATTAGACATATAAACACAATATTAATACATAGAATATTTTTAAATATTACTTGCATATTATTGTAATATTAATATAATAAATATGCGAATTAGTTATGTGAAACATGATTAAAAGCTAGAACTTCTGCGTATAATACTGACCTATTAAATTCAGTGTAAACGACAAAAATCTTAATGTAAAAAAATCGTCATGCAATGACGATGTTTTATAATTTAACATCTGACTTCATATATTTTATATAATTCTTCGAAAATAATATTGTAATTAAATAATTTAGATAAATTATACAGGCATTTGCGTTTTCCTTTTTTAATTATCATTTTAATTTGGAAAGATCTTAAACTCCTCGCTGCTTTTTTCTTGTTTCTCTTCTTTTTATCTTGTCAATTATTACGTCACAATTATCACGTTACACACGTCACATTACAAACGTAATTTAATCAAATCATTAAGCCTATTGATGAGTTTTTATATATTCTTTTAATTGGTGCTCATTTCTTGCAATACTGAGAAATAATTGCTTTCTTCCGTGTAGGAAACCAATTCAGTAAAAATGCATTTTTTTATTGATTTATTTTTATTTGTTATATTATTTTTTTTATTAATGTATTAGTTTTATTATTTACATTTTAATGTATTTATTTTTCATTTTATTTTACATTTGTGTGTTTATTTATTTATTTTATGCTTTATTAGCCTATAAGATCATTGTTTTGAAGCTAAATAAGCACCACAACATTAAAGGCAATAAAAAGTTGGTGGAAAACAGTTCTCATGTCCATATTTTGTTGGAAATGGAATTTTTGTTTTTGAAAGTGGAATCTCAGAATTAATTCTTATGCACGTGCTTAAATATACATGTTGCAGATATTAAGCGTAAATAAATGCCATGCAACGTGAACTGTGCTGTGTGCATCATAGTGCTTTTAGATACAAATGTACGTTACGTTTACAAAATATAGGGTGTTGTTTATGTGCATGACGCAGATATGATCCGCATATTTTGTTCCTGTAAACGAGGTCGGTGACCCAAGCAGGAATGAGATGCGCTTTACTGGAGGCGGAGAGACGGGGAGGAGTGCTGGGAGAGACTTCAGTGAGACTGTCCACCCTCATCATCCTCTGCCGTCTGCTGCCGTCAAGTCAAGTGAAGCAGAAAATGCTCCCGACGGGCGCAGGGTGAAGGTCAGCCCGGTAAGATCGAGTGGAATGATCGCTCACCTGTGGACATGTATCAAGGTGTAACGATGAGCACAAACCACGGACCCGCGTCTTACGAGCCCGGTTTCCTCCACAACGCCGCCTCCGCTTCGCCGGTGTACGTGACACCCACCCGGGTCACCCCGATGATCCCGGCGCTGCCTTACCTCCAGACGCCGCAGCAGAGCAGCCCGGCGTCGGGACACTCGGGATGGGCGCAGGCGGGCGCGGATACGGTCGCTTCTTACAGCTCCACCGGCGGGCACCATCATTCCCCGGTCTCCAGGTTCGCGTTCTCCACGAGCCCTCCGTTAACCTCCGGGGTCGCGACTGCCCGGGAGACGGCGAGTTACACGAGCCCGCTGAACATCTCCGCTGGCGGGCGGGATCACTACGGGTCGCGCGGTCTGAGCGGATCCTATCACAGCGGGTACCCGGCCTACGTGAGCCCGAACATCGGAGGCTCGTGGACGGCGTCGCACTTCGACAGCTCCGTGCTGCACAGCCTCCAGAGCGGAGGAGCGGCCGCTGCAGCGCGACACCCGAATTTAGGTGAGCAATCCAAATTGTTTCTGCACTTTTTCTCTTCTTAACCATATCGACAAATTAGCTATAAACTAAGTAAAATAACGATTTGCACAAACAGCAGACTGAATTAGACTAATCGACTAAAATTATTTTACTTGTAAAGCTCACTCCAGTAATTTTTGTTTCACATACAACCTTAAAAAAAATGCAGTGATGAACTTTTGGTAAAATGCCTATTTGAGATCTTAAAATTAAAAATTTTAGAAAAACAAAAAAACAAAACAATCTTAGGCTACACCTGGTGTGCATTTGGGGTTTTACAAAGTTTAAATAAGTATCTGCACAGCAAAACGTATGATTCATCATCTGATATGAGAACAGGATTAAAATAAAACGAAAGTAAAACATATGTGACCCTGGATTACAATACCAGTCTTAAGTAGCACGGGTTTATTTGTAGCAATAGCCAACAAAACACTATGGGTCAAAATGATCAATTTTTCTTTTATGCCAAAATTCATTAGGATATTAAGATCATGAAGGTATTTTTTAAATTAGGCCAAAACTTAATTTTTGATTAGTAATATGCATTGCTAAGAACTTCATTTGAACAACTTTAAAGGCGATTATCCCAGCGTTTTGATTTTTTTGCACCCTCAGATTCACGATTTCCAAATAGTTGCATCTCGGCCAAATACTGTCCTATCCTAACAAACCATACATCAATGGGAAGCTTATTTATTAAAAAAAAGACTGGTTTTGTGGTCCAGGGTTACATATATTTGATTTAATGCTGTTATATGTGCCGCTAATTTTACTAGTTTCTTGCGTAAATGTATTTTATTGTTGACCAAACCGCATTTTTAAAAAACTTTTTTAAGGTTGCGTTGCGTTTTGAGAGCATGTGGGTGAAAAACATTTATTTCCAGTTACTTTTCTGTATAGAATAACAACTGATTATCAGAGCAATCCAAAATTTAGTAAAATCTAAATTTAGTTTGAGTATAAACAGCAGCTTTTGGAAAATATGCTGTCTTTTGATCATTTAGCCTTATACATGTTAGCCGATATATATATATATATATATATATTTTTTTTTTTTTTAATTAATGCAAAGAATAATATACAGTTTTGTACATTATATTGTATTATATTATATATGATTTTATTATATATGATTTCACTCTAATCGAATTTGTCATAATAAATATGTATTGCAAAAATGGCGAAGATCTGCGAATATAAACCAATATAACACTAATTTATGTGAAAACGTGCAGCTGTCACTTTAAATGACTTCTTATTTAAATTATCTAAAGACTGATTTAATTAAAAATAGTCGATTTTGATGTTATTTTGAATAGATTACTGATTGGCTTTACTATCAGTAACATTATTATCAGCAGGGCTGATACATGTCCAATATGGCATAAAACTTTGCATATCGTCTTAAGTTTACATATGAGGATTTATTGTGTTTTTCACACTCACTCAACACTTTCTAATGAAATTAGTCACACATTAACGTTTATCAGAGACACACGCGACAATCATAACCTTAAACATATGCTTGTTTTATATACTGATAAATCAATTAATAATTATAATAAAGGAAAAATAACAGTATTAACGTTTTAACAGTTTTACCAGTTTTAATTCCCGCTGTGTCACTTTATGTTGATTTGACGCATTTACATTCACCGCTAATTATTTTGCTCGTTTGTAAATGTATTTTATTGTTGATTAAACTTAATCAAACGATTATAAATAGTCAAAATCCTATATTTATTTTCAAGGTATCGTTGCGATTTAAAAGCATAAATATTATTTTGTATTTAAATTTAATTTGTTGTGTGTCTTTATGGTCGACGTGAAAGTGCTTTTATTGGACACGAGACAGTGAAAAGGGGGGAACAAAGCTTTATTTCGTCTTTCGGGATCGTTTATATTTACTTTAAGACATAATGTCGCTATTATAAAAAGAATGGAAAATCTAAATATTATTTTTAGCCTTAATACGTGAAATTGTAGTAAGCGCTTTCATTTAAAAAAACACGAAAATGTATTAATCAAACACTTTTTAGTATGCTCTGTTTATTTTATGTAAAATAAATAATATGTTTATATGCGACAGACATTTAAAATATTTTATTAGTAAGACTGAAATTAATTACTAATATAATTCACTGCAAATTCGATACCTGTGCGAAAAAAAAGATATAAAAGAACGAAAAATAAATCCAAAGAACGAATAAATGAAGTTTCGGATAAAACCTGTCATTTTATTTATAACACTTCTGAATGATTAATAAGGGTTAGATTTAATATTATCCTCTTAGATTCGTCTCAGACTATTGTTAAAGAATATCGAAAGTTTGACTTGTTTTGTGTGTCCTAATGATAAAATTCAGCATATTGTAAGTATAATTCATACTGACAAAAACGAGTTTATAAGTGAAACAAAGTATGTGGTTTTGTATTTAATTTTGCTGGTTTGAATCCTGTTATATAATAATAATAATGATGATGATAGAGCTTATCTATTATAGATCACTTTTAACCTTTTTTATTAGATTATTTTATATAGATGATAGTGAACTGAGGAATTCATGTAATAATGAAAAACACTCGTGAGATTTTATTTAAATCAATAACTGCACACTCATTATGATGAAGATTTGATAACTAATCATTTCTTTCATTTTATTGTTATATTGTGGCATTGAGAGTGAGACATAATCAGGAATCTGTGTGCAAGGTAAATCATGTTTGCCTGAGAAATAAAATAAACTATAGAAGCAGATTTTTCATTAACCTAATAACTGATAGGAGTAAATGCGACCTTTGTCTGATCATGTGCTATTAATAGACTGTCATAAATGAAGGTAGAGATGGACTTTAACATGCTGCTGAAAGAAGCTTCACTTCATGTATCTTTGGTTTTGTATTTTGTCTTTCATATTTGTGGAGGTTTTGCAGCTCCTGATGAGTTTAACAGAAATTGAGCGCAATTTCTCATGGTGAAATTCCCAAAAAGGGCAATTTATCCAGATTCTACTCATGTAAAGTTGTGTGTTCTGTAGTGTTTTCCAGTGCTGAATGTGTGTTGTGTAAGTGTTTGACCTGTGGTCATTAACGCTGAAGTGATTGTCCCAAACAACTTTATTTGCCAATTGAGCTGACTGATTTGTGAGGCGTTTGACAGGCTTTTGTTCGCTTTTCCTGTCGTGTGGGTTGAAATCTCAAGGTTGGAGCTGCTGTCAGCCTTGAGTAAAGGCCACTAACAGAAATCTGTTCTGAGAACGTTGTGCTAACGTTCCCGTTAGGTTACGGAAACATTCTATTTTAGAATATTGCAAACATTATGGGAATGTTACTTTTGAATGTTCTAAATGCATAAATAATGTTTCTGTGCATTTTTAAACATTATTAAAGACCAGAGAATTCTTGAATGTACATTCTGTTAGTGCTTTTTTTATTATTATTGCAGTCTTTTAGTGTGTGCATAAAGTGTGTCCTCTTATTTTACATTATTTTTTTATTATTGCAGTGTTTTTTATTATGCACTTTTTTATTATTGCATTGAGTATGTTTATCTGTTTTATTTTTCACTGTTTTGTTATTGCAGTGTTTATTTTACTTTTTTCTTTTGCATTATTTTTTACTATTGCAGTGTGTATTTTTTATTATGCACTTTTTTATTATTGCATTGAGTATATTTATCCATTTTATTTCTCACTGTTTTATTATTGCAGTGTTTGTTTTTATTTTGCACTTTATTATTGCATTGATTATATTTATCTGTTTTATTTTCCACTGTTTTATTGTTAGTGTTTATTTTTTATTTAGCATTATTTTTTGTATTATTGCATTGAGTATATTTATCTGTTTTATTTTTCACTGTTTTATTATTGCAGTGTTTATGTTTTATTTTGGACTTTATCATTGCATTTATTATATTTATCTATTTTATTTTCCACCATTTTATTATTACAGTGTTTTTTATTATTATTATTTTGCATGATTTTTTTTATTATTGCAGTATGTGTTCTTCTTTATTTTGCACTTTTTATTATTGCATTAGGTATATTTATCCATTTTATTTCTCACTGTTTTATTATTGCAGTTTTTATTTTTTTATTTTGCACTTTATTATTGCATTGATTATATTTATTTATTTTATTTTCCACTGTTTTATTGTTACAGTGTTTATTTTTTATTTTGCATTATTTTTTATTACAGTGTGTTCTTTTTTATTTTGCATATTTTATTTTTGCTTTAAGTATGTTTATAATTCTTTTTTCACTGTCTTATTATTGCAGTATTTATTTTTCTTTTGCACTTTTTATTATTGCATTGATTGTATTATTTTATTTCTCACTGTTTTATTATTCCAATATTTTTATTCCATAATTTTTGTATTATTCACTTTTTTATTATTGCATTGAGTATATTTATCTGTTTTATATTTCACAGTTTTATTATTGCAGTGTTTATTTTTCTTTTTTATTTTGCACTTTATTATTGCATTGATTATATTTATCTACTTTATTTTCCATGGCTTTATTACTACAGTGTTTGTTTTATTTTGCGTTATTATTTTTATTATTGCAGTGTGTGATCCATTTTATTTATTTTTCTTTTGCGCTCTTGCACTTTCTGTTATTGCTTTGATCGTATTATTTTATTTCTCACTGTTTTATTATTCCAAGGTTTTTCTTTTTTATTTTGCACTATTTTATTGTTAAAGATGTTTTAGTGTGTACAGAAAGTTTTTTATTATTATTATTATTTTGCATTATGTTTTATTATTGCAGTGTGTGTATTTTTTATTATTTTTTTTTTTTGCACTATTATATTGCTTTGATTAAATTAATGTATTTGTATATATTATTTGCATATTTCTGTTTAGTTTAGTTTTTTTAGCATTTAAAAATAAGCTGTAAAACTTGTGTTGGCTTGCTGTAAAAACTGAAAAGACTGCAATAAAAAATAGTGCAAAATAAAGAAATAAAATGCAATGTTATAAAGTGCAAAATAAATCATAAAAATTAGGAAAAAAAAAGAAAGTGCAAAAAAAATGCTGCAATAAAAAAATACTGCAAAACCAAAAACATAATAACAAAAATCTGTAAACACTGAAAAAATAGTGCAAAATAAAATGAAGTGTTCACTGTTAGCTAAGAGTGTGTCTGAGCTCTTTTAACATCCCATAATCCTCTGACTCATCTGTAATTAGTCTTTCTGTGGTTTTTGTGTGGGTGTTGATATATGACAGATGATTTATGATGCTGAATGACTGTGACAGTAACTTGTGCTGGGTTAAAGCTAACAGCTTGTAAGGTGTTTGAAAGGCTGAAGGATGGTTTAGTGAGAGAGATGAATGATTATGCGTCTGTCTCATTTGTCCACATTGGTCCGTCGCTCAGTGTTGTAGTTAAGGGCCCCTCAGGGGCCGTCTGTGATATATGAGCGCTGTTTCCATTTATAAAGATTAGCTGAGTTCGTGCAGGACGGCTCTTATGTCTGACAGAGAAACCGCAGACCTCCACACGCCTGCAGGAGCAACAGCGCCTCCTGCTGACCAGGAGCCTTCAGCTGCCAAGAAAAGCTCCCACATTTTGACGTCAAAATATTAATAAACACTACACTATTTTCTATATAACTACAGAATCAAAAGGTCTTTGTGAATTCGGTGAGCACAGAGCAGGTCTGATGTGGACATTGATTGACAGGTCTGTGTTTTTGTTTGAATATTAATGAATGTCTGTGTCTCTCCTCAGAGTTGCTGGATGATTTCGCTGAGGGTCGTGAGTGTGTGAACTGCGGGGCGATGTCTACTCCTCTGTGGCGGCGGGACGGGACGGGTCATTACTTGTGTAACGCTTGCGGTCTCTATCACAAGATGAACGGGATCAACCGGCCGCTCATCAAACCACAGAGACGACTGGTGCGTTTCACTGACGACACAATGTCTTTCTAGCTCACGTCTAAATACTGGGATTTAGGAAACTGGGATTTTCCTATTTTGATCTTAAAATCTATGTATGACTGTGTAATGAGTAAGAAAAGTACATATAAGGAGCAAAATTATAGTAGAATTCATTAAACACATGCTTTTTTCATGTTGTTGACCTATATCGTAATTAATAAGTGGTATAAAATTATATTATTTGAAGCACTTTGCTCCAAACGTATTTATTGTCTATTTTGAATTTTTTTTATTTTTGCATTTTTTGCAAGGTTATTTTTGCACTATTTTTATATTTTTTTTTCTTTTTGCAGTGTTTGAAGCAAATTCTTTTTCGCATTACTTTTAATTATTGCAGCTTTTATTTTTAGTTTTTTATTATTGGAGTGTTAATTTTTTGTGCTATTTTTATAGTTTTATTATTGCAATTTTTTCAATATTTGCAGCATGTTTATTTTTTATTTTGCATGCCTTTTTATTGCATTTTACGTTTTATTATTGCACTTTTTTATTATTGCAAAGTTAATTTTGTTATTACATTTATATTACATTATTTTCACTGCTTGCAGCAAATTTGTTTGTTTAGCACTTGTTTTATTTTAGGTTTTTTTTATTTTGCACAGTTTTTAATATTGCAATGTTTAATTTTGCACTATTTTGTTATTACATTTATTATTGCATTATTTTCAGTGTTTGCAGTGATTTTGTTTGTTTTGAACTTTTTTATTTTAGGGTTTGTAGCAACTTTTTACATTACATTTTGTTATTTCAATGTTTATTTTTTTTATTTTGCACTGTTTTTAATATTGCAAAGTACATTTATTTTTGCATTATTTTCAGTGTTTGCAACGATTTTGTTTGTTTTGCATTTTTATAATTATTTTAGGGTTTGTAGCAACTTTTTACATTACATTAATTAATTTGTTTTTATTATTGCACGGTTGTGTTTGCACTATTTTTATATTTTTATTATCATATTTTTTTCTATTTTGCACTAATTTTATTATTACAATTTTTTTTTGCTATTACATTTATTTTTGTATTATTTTAAGTGTTTGCAGCATTTTTTGTTTGTTTTGTATTTTTTTATTTTAGGGTTTGGAGCAACTTTTTGCATTAGGCTACATTTTATTATTTCAGTGTTTAATTTATTAGTTTTTATTATTGCACGGTTATTTTTGCACTATTTTTTATATTTGTATTATTACAGTTTTTTTCTATTTTGCTCTAATTTTATTATTTTTGCTAGTTTTGCACTTTCTTATTATTTTAGGGTTTGGAGCAACTTTTTACATTACATTTTATTATTTTAGTGTTTATTTTTTCTTTTTCACTATTTTTTATTATTGCAAAGTTTAATTTTTGCACTATTTTGTTATTACATTTATTATTACATATTACATTTGCTGCAATTTTTGTTTGTTTTGCACTTTTTTATTTTAGGTTTTTTTACATTTTGTTGTTACATTTTGTCTTTTTACATTTTCTTTTCTTTTTTAATTTTTTTTAGTATTTTTATTAAAATTTAAAAAAAAATTGTATTATTTTGCAACCATTTTTTTTTATTTTGCATTACATTTTATTAGCGCAATCTTTTTTTATTATTATTACAGTGTTTATTTTTTTGTTTTGCACTTTTTAATTATTGCAATGTTTTCTGTGATTCCAGCAAGTTTCTTTTTTATTTTGCGTTACTTTTTATTACTACAGTGTTTTAAAGGTCTGATTCAGATTTGTAGACCATCACTAACCTGTTGTTTTCTTTCTGTGGGTCAGTCTGCGTCCAGACGGGTTGGTTTATCCTGCACTAACTGTCAGACGACCACAACTACTCTCTGGAGACGTAATGCAGAAGGAGAGCCGGTCTGCAACGCCTGCGGACTCTACATGAAACTCCATGGGGTGAGACAGCCTTATAAAGATACAGAAATACACTCTGTTGGCTCTGTTATTATCTTACTCCATCCTCTGGCAATGCAAATGTCCCGTTTTGTGCCAAAAACTCACTAGTTACACATGTAACCAGCAGATGGAGACAAATCTAAGAGTTTCTGCTCTTCTGTTCAGGTTCCTCGTCCTCTCGCCATGAAGAAAGAGGGAATTCAAACCCGCAAACGCAAACCAAAAAATATCAACAAGTCCAAACCTGGTAAGTGCAGATACTGATGACGCAATAGAAAACTCTTCATTCATCTGACTCACTATCAGTGAAAAGAATAACGGCGTTATAAATAATCAGCGTCACTAAAGTCTTATATCATGCAGAATTGACGCGCTACATGTAAACAATATTCTTTCTTGTATTCTCCTGTCAAAATAACGGAGTTCCTATGGTTTTCTTCAGCTTTTAAAGAACTGCCGCTTCCTCCGGTAGTAGGCGGAGCTAATGCGCAAACGTCATTCTCATTGGCTGGCGCTCACCTATTATCGTCCCTGTTTTGATTTCAGCAAATCAGTTCGAGGGAACGCAGACAACGTCATTAATATTCATGAACCAAGCAGCTCATTAATTCTTAGTGCGTTTTTTATTGTTATTAGTGGTAGAATTCGTAGTAGTTTTATCTTATCATTATTATTTTTAGTTTTTTCACTCTTTTTTTAGAAACACTAAATTACAAACAATATCTTAAGCACCAACACCAGTCCTAAGTTCAGTCAACATAACAAATATGCATTTATACATGGTTAATCTAATTACTAATTAGACTGACTGATGCTAAATGTACCTTTAGTACTTTCTTATATATATATATATATATATATATATATTTATTAACACAGTAGTTACTTCCCTGGTAATTAGTTACTGTCATAATGATGTAGCTCAGTTACTAACTCAGTTACTATTAGTGAGAAGTAACTAGCAACTATAACTAATTACTTTTTTAAAGTAACATGCCTAACACTGCTCATTATACAATGTCAAATCAAAATCATCTTGATGAAATCATGAGTGTGGAATCAGTGATTGTGACCTTTGACCTGTCTGTGATTTGAAGGGTCATCTGAGGGTCAGACGCCGTCCAGCGCTGTGAACTCCAGTCCCACAGAAGAACCACGACCCATAAAGACGGAGCCGGACACGGCGTCACTCTACACACACCATAACCTCAACACACCGGTCAGACAACAAAACACTCGCTATTACTGCATTAATCACAAGCTTATTTACATTATTCATTTATCAAATGCTTTTGTCTGAAGTAGTTAATTCTTACGAATAAAACTAAGCACGCAGTAACACAAAGTCTTTCCTTTGTCCATTCAGGTCTCTGCGTTTCCGTCATATATGGGAACTCCAAGTTCAAGTTCTGCTCTCAAACTTTCTCCAAGTGGATCTTCCAGCTCCAAAAACGAAGTGTGGAACAGCCTGATTCTGGCATAAGAAACCAAGATACTCCTGCCAAAAATCGTCACTCCCTAGAGCTCAGAGGTGACCTGTAGAACCTCGTTTGGGACCAGAACAACTGGTCTGTCGGGGGTCAGAACCAGCGAGCTTCAATGAAGATATGAAGATGCCAATCTCTGATGTGTAGACAATCACTGAAAGATACAGTGTGAACCGAACACTGTGCTTGATTCACATCAACAGAGCAGTTGTAGCAGAAAACCCTGGACTTGATTGTAAACATGCTGAGAATCAAAGGAACCAAAGACCTTTCGGTCCCAGCAGTTTATGAGAACTTTAAAAACCTAAATGGACTCGTAGCATGTACTTTACTCAACTTTAAAACCATATGAGTAGCATTTATTAAAGCAATAGTTTACCCAAAAATTTAATTTTGCTCCATCCAAGATGTAGATGTGTTTGTTTCTTCATCAGATTTGGTGAAATGTAGCATTGCATCACTTGCTCACCAATGGATGTGAATGGGTGCCGTCAGAATGAGAGTCCAAACAGCTGATAAAAACATCACAATAATCTACAAGTAATCCACACCACT
>JAHKKF010522020.1:0-18305 GCA_019740295.1 Labeo calbasu
ATGGTACTTTCGTTCCCACTATCCCCTAATACCTAAAAGCAAAGGTAGAAAAAAAGTGAAATGCTAGTCAGTGAAGGACTAAGAGTTAGTTTACATTATGTTGTCAAATGAAAATTCATTTTAGTAATTTAATTTCACAATTGAATCATCTTGTAATATCAAGTTTGTCACTTAATCAAACATGACGGTTTGAGTCAGACAACTCAACTAATATGCTACCTCAAAACATTACATGCACTTGATTTTAAAACATAGTAGATAAAATAGTTAATCATCATTTTATATGACACATAACAGTTTGGCCCGGTTTGCAACAAACCATTTAGCAGCCACCTACAACACTCTAGCATTGTGGGTATTCACATTTTCCTCTGGTTGGATTGAATCTGGTTTAATGTGGTCTGTTTTGCATGTCATTTTAGAAAATGAGAAACGGAAAACCAGCTCAGTGTGGGTTAAGTAAGGATGTTTTAATGTCATGCTCGCCTAGTTTGCCAAGTAGTTTTGATTGCATTGGTCTGGCACAGAGTCAAGCTCTCTCTTCCATTTTAGACAGCTGGAAAAACAGCTGTTTAACACACACATAAGCACAGAGATGCAGGAAAAAAAAGAGTGTGTGAGAGAGAGGTATCTTGTTTTATTGCTTGCATTGTATTGACTATCAGTGCATCTTTTTGTTTGTCTCACAGTAGCTTGTTACTCAATACACCTGGGTTATAGCTTTCAGGACTGGAGATTACTTACTGTTACTAACCAAACTAGGGTTTTTACTCTACAGTCTACAGAATTCAGTCTGATGAGTCAAAATATATATTTTGCAAGGGGAAAAAAGTAAAGCATGTGCTTGCAGTGTCCTATATTTTGTTATGTTTACTCAAAAGTGAAACTTCGTCATACCTTATTCCAAATGTAATTTCTTTGCTCAAGGGTCATGATGCAATACACGCACTATCTTGAAAGTCATTTGCGCCTCATTAAGGAAGTGCTAAGAGTGACAGTGAATCATTCATAACTCTAATAAGAAAAGACTGCTAGAGTATAATTTAATTAACTAATTTAAAAAGAGGGACTAACATGCAACCAAAACTGTTAAACTGTGTATGTGCATATCTGTTAAGTCTGACAACATGTCTGGCTTCATGCACAAATGTCTGCACACGTCCTTTTGCCAGTCGGTTGTTGGTTTTTGATTTGTTTGGTTTCATGAGAACTGGTTTGTCCTGTTCAGCTCTCATTGTGGAGGTAAATGCAGTCAACTCTGTAAAAGTGCAAAATCACCATTAGACACCAGTTTTACAGCCAACAGGAAACACACAATCTAAATTCGTACTTGTTGCTGTATGGTGTTGACATATTATCACATGTCAAATCAAAATGTATGGATATAGGTCTTCAAGTTGATCTTTGTAACTCCTCAAGATAAAAAGACAGTCCAGACCTAATTATTTAAGCATATTGTGTGCATGAAATTTCTGTGATGAAAATAAACATCAGTGGTAGCATTCAGTGGGCCTCATTCACGAAACTTGCGTAAATACATGTGTAAATTCTGAGTAATTTCCGCGTAAAACAGACATTCCCGAAAACTCTCCTCTGGACTCACAAACGTTTCGTTAACGTCCGATTTGATAGTTAAACGTGTATGTTAACGAATTCCAATCATTCGTAAAATAGAGCTCTCGTGCACGCCCATTCACAATTTGCATAATCCCCGCCTACGGTGGAATATTCTGGTTTACTTTCTCAGGTTTGGCTCCAGTATAACGCATAAATGCAAAAAAAAAAAAAAAAAGACTCATAGACCATATGCCTAACAATAAATATTCAATAACGTGTGTCCACCAAAGAGTTTTAGCCAGCTGAAAAAATGTCAGGCGCTCTTCTGAAAACGACCAGCTGGTGGCGCTTAAGAACGCTTTGGTGGTGGCACAGCGTTTTTCCAGCTGAGATGCTTTAGTTGCTATGATTTAGAATATCCACGGCGGCAACGTATTACTAGTATCTTATTTTTAAGAATTTTATTAAATATAAAAAAGCAGTAACCAGTAATACTGACTTCTCCATTGTTATAGCCAGTAGTTATACAAGTGGGATGGTTGGGTTGTCGGTATTTGTCCCGCCCCTCCTCTTTTTACGGCTGGGTGAATAGTGACAGTGACGAGCGCTGCGTTTTACAGTTAAAACAAAAAAATATATAATAAAGAAAAAAAATTCAAAAAGAGGTCAAATGAACTTTATTATTATAGTAGTATATTAAAATTCAGTGTCATCAGTTTGCCAAAAAGAACACAAAACGTTTTACGCACCATTTACACGTGGTAGGTAGCAGGTGTACAGTTCTTTCATACCAACTAACGTTTCGAAAATACGTTCGTTCTGCTCGTGTTTCATGAATAAGGCCCAATGTGACTGTACTGGAACAAAATGGTTTGGCTTGGGTTGCACGCATGTATAATCTTAAATTGAACCTTGGACCTTTTAGATTCACCTATGAGCCGACTAGAACGCATCCTCAGGATGTTTTAATAGGGGGCAAGGTCTTCAAGCAATTCCTTGAGATGTTATCTTTTCCTGACTGATGCCAGCGTAAAATATGATGTTATGTTGCCAGCCAGTGAAAGCAGTTGTTATGCAACAGCATTTACTGTAGAGAATTAACTAATTTATTTTTTGATTAGAGAAGTGCAATAAAAAGTTTATTATTTACCAGAACATTGTGTGTGGTATTTTTAAAGTCCTATATGGATCACTGTATTGCCTTATTAGATCACGTGAACCGATCGTCTTACATAAAGCACGAAAACACATGAATAAACATCTTAAATTTTAATTTCAACCACGGAAAGATACACAATTTTACACACAATACACACAATTTTTCAAGGTTAAATCCACCGGAGTTAATCTACTCTCCTGTCTGATTTGTTTGTCTGACAGAATGGCGGATTCTGCGTTACGATTGGTCAGATCGCCTGTCAATCTTGTGTCATCTTGCGTCTCAATTGTGAGTTTACATCTCGTAGCGATCTTGCGATTAAAATTCTGCTTTTTTCCAGAGTAGTGAGAAAAAGAGTCCAAAATATGTGATAAAAAGTTGCAATTAACTTTTTAATTTAATTTAATTAATTTAATTTAATTTAATTTTCTGTGCCTTCCATACGGTATAATATAATTTCAGAAAATCTTTTTTTGCAGTCCAAAAATACTGGAAGACAACCAACTGCAGCTCACTTTTTAGCAATAGAAAAAACAATTACAAAAAAGCAAAGACAGTTATATGTTACTGTCATACTCACCTAGTTTGCAGGCCAAGATGAATTGCATTGGCCTGGAACAGAGTCAAATCTCCCACTTCCAGTTTGGCTGGCCAAAAAGCTGTTTAACGATATACACAGAAGCAGGAAGGAACAGCAAGAGAAAGAGGAGGATGGGTGACAAATGAACACACATTTAGTATTATGTTAATAATTAAGAATTCGTAAAAATGCATATCTGATCACCAATGCTAACTCTGGCCAAAGATGGTCAGTGCTGGACTTTGGGGAAGAAAAAATAAAGTATTCCTATAGGGTTTTCAAGCCCTTTTTTGTCCAGATACATTAATATGATCTGTGTGGCAGTTAAATCATTCATGCTTGGCTTTTCCTATAATCTCTGAGGAGTCTGTTACTCCTTTCACCCTGGTAACAGCTCAAGAGACTGCTAGCTAACCCAGCATAAACAAACAAGGAGTAGCTGTTACTCTAATCTCAAAGTGAAGGAGCCAGAGCAGTTTTAGAAGTGATATTCTGCAAGCCTGGCATGTCAAATATGTGCTTGCAGTGTCTTTTTGCTTGTATTTTATGGCCTGAAGTTTATGATCTTTAAATGAATTATTAGCCAAGAGGTTTTTTTTATCTAGGTTATCAGTCAACTACATTGTTCTCATTTTTTTTTTGTAATCTAATTACTGTCATTTCTTATCATTGAAACATTTATCAATAGAGAGCATACTATCAAAAACTATCATCTATCATCTCAGAAAGCAAGGCAAATGCTCATATTTCACTTTACAGTAATAATTGTGAAATAAACTGCTGAAAACATTAATTACATAGACAATCACATTGGTATCGTCATGTGTTGCATTAAAGTTTTTCCTGAAGGAAACATTATTATGGATTATGCATTTGCATGGATGATGCAGCTTTTCATTTAATAAGACATTATTTAATGGACTGGAGTTGTGTGGATTATTGTGATGTTTTTATCAGCTGTTTGAACTCTCACTCTGACAGCACCCATTCACTGCAGAAGATCCATTGGTGAGTAAGTGATGTAATGCTGAATTTGTCCAAATCTGTTCTGATGAAGAAACAAACTGCATCTCGGACTGGCCTGAGAGTTAGAACATTTCTGAACTTTTCCTTGCTCAAGGGAGAGTGTTAAAAGCATATTTATGAACTTGCGAGTACCATGCAAATGCTGCCCTTTTTGCCTTTAATCATTTTCAAACCTATTGCTTTGTTCACTGTGACTTGCATGTTTTGACAGGGAAAGGACAGACCAATGCAAACACTTCTATCTCTATGTAAATCTTAAAACATGTTTGTCAAATGACACACGGGCCCTTCCTGCCCTCCGTCAGTCTTTGTGATTGTATTTGCAGTGATTAATCAAGAACTGGTTCTTCTTGTCACCTGAAGTGCAGTGTCACCATAACACACAATTTAACTGCTACAGCAAACATACTGTGGTAAGTGTATTTGAACTCAGCAGCTGATTTGTCCTAAAATATGTCATTCATCAATGCATAAACACTGAAAAGCCCTCTACTCCCCCGCAGAAGTTACCATAATATCTAGTTCTCCATTTCTAGGTCCTGATTTAAGGCATTGATAGTCTAAAGTTAGTAAGAATCAACATGACAAGTCATGACAACACACTTTCAGCCTGTATAAAAACTCCATTTAGGGCACAACTAGACAACAGATATTCTCTGTAATCATATTAGTTTGTATATTATATTATATTATATTATTGTATATTGTATTATAATATAATTTTCCTCATTTGTAAGTTATTTGGGATAAATGCATTTGTTAAATGATTAAATGTAAATTTACAAGTGAAATTTTTAAGTGATCTACCAAACTATCTATAGTATTAACTCTTTCAATCTGCAATTCTAAAATTTAGAGATTTAGAGAATTAGCATGAAATCCATAGTGAATAGGTTTCTGGTTGGGTTTGGTTCCTAGATTGACATCAAGAAACTGACAAACATGAATCATGACTATTATTATATTAATATAAACAGTTATATGCTTGATTATATAATTAGTTATGTAATAAGTTATATAGTAGGCCTAGGTGCAATGAACATCTTAAAGGGATCCCTGTGTATTAAGACTCGTATGTCTTAATATAAAGTAAATGACGTTTCTTACTGAAATATGTAGTTGAAAACCAATGAAAGATTTACATTATGTACAGTTTTTCACATTTGCTAAAACACTAAACCCCACTCTCTAAACCAAATTCTTAATAGCCTAAACCAATTTGTCAAATAAATCACTCTTTCTGCAAAATACTTAAGGCAGTTTAGGCAGTTTAGACACTGTTTGCAGATCTCATGCACTCTGTTTGCAAAACTCTAAACACATTCTGACTCAGTAAGACACGATTTGCTCTGTGATGAACTTGGGATGCAAAACCCTAAACACAAGAAAGCAAAAGTAAAGCACAACTGCAACATGGCTGTCATCGTTTACACACAAATATTCATTGTGAAATTCTTCACACTTGTTTCTAAATATTTAAATATACAAAATATAAGCCAGTTCAAAATGCACAGAAGGCATGGGTGCATCAATCAACCTGAGAGGTACAGAAGACTTGTGAATACGAGTGTGAAATATATATATATATATATATATTCACACCAAAGTTTGGTAAATATATATATATATATATATATATATATATATATATATATACTCATACGTGTGTGTGTGTGTGTGTGTGTATTTTTTCCATACACGCATTTTTCCTTTTTATTTATTTTTTAAATTTCATTTATTTGGTATATTCAGCAAACTTAGGTGTGATTTCTTTTGAGTGTATGTATGTTTATGTATCTTTATTTATTGAGAAATAATTACTACATACAGTAAACGTTCTTTTTTGTAACTACATGCACTGGGCACTGTGTTCTCCGTTTTTTGACGTAGTGTCTAATGAATGAGCTGTAGTGCGTATAGTATTGATTAATATTTGTATGATTTGAAAGCTTTATTTGATTTCAGTACTGGTGAAATGGTTTTGAAGCGACTGTTTGATTTTGCCAGGGGTCAGGGGTTGTGAGAACTGAGTGATGGTTTCAAAAAATGTGTTTTAGCAATTCAGAAAAACTGTAAAAAATAAATAAATAAATAAAAAACACATAGTTTTATACATATTTTGGACTATGGGGGGCGCCATTACTTCGATGATGTGAAATGTTTGCACTTTGTGAGCTACTGGCGCTACATGTTGCTATTTTTACAAAACATAACTCGGAAAATAAAATACAGATATGATGCCACATTGTACGTGTTTTGGTTGTAATTTTCAGCTGAAGGGAAACAAGAGAAGCATTGTAAGTCTTCACTGCTTTGCTAGCGATAAGAGGGGGAGAAAAGAATGGGAAGATGCCCATGGACAAATAAAACTTCTTAAAAACCTGCCTTGTTCTCTCCACTTAAGCCCTGATGCCTTTGAGGCTTTTAGTCGACCACAGCTACTGAAAGAGCTTACAAACACCAGAGACAAGAAATGCTAGATGTAAATGCAGGATGTAAACATGCCGACGCTTCTCATGACGCCGTAGCCACTGCAGGAGTTTCTCCACGTGGATTTCACTCCGGTGCGTTTAGACTCCTTGTGGGGAAAATCCATGGTACGGCATTTGCTCTATATCCACCTGTAAGCTCTGTCAGTAGCTGTGGTTATCTTATCAGTACTTAATTTTCCGAGTCTTGTTATAAAGATAATACAGACGTAGAGAAAATTATTTCAGCACACGCCCATGCAATCAAGCCAAGAAATATATATGTTCATACATGCAAGGTTTCCCCCTTTCTTTCTTGTCTATTGTCCCTATTGGTCACACCACTTGCAGAAGCCATGCTTCAAACACTTGAGTTCAGATAACGAAACATTCAATACCCAGACTATCATGTTACACTTCTGGATCCTCATGAAATGTTTAAGCAAAAATTAAGACAGGTTTAAATGACCTGGACTTTTAAAAGACATACCCAGTTCTCACAGCTCTAAATATTACTTACGGTATGTCAAATGTGATATTTGCATGAATTAATTTACAGGAATAAAACCATTAAATAGTATTTACTTGTATGGATGACAAGATGTATTCATGTAAATTTCATGTAAATATTTCAACAAATGATTATAGTGCTGACCTCTGCAAAGAATCACCACCACCTGACAGTAATTCCTCCACACCTACACAATTCAAACAAACCTTTCCAGGTTTGAGCCACAAAGTTCAAAGTTCACAGATCTCAATAAAATAAATACTCATTAAAATGCCAATGAAAAGCTTTCTGTGCAAGCATGCTGTGCACAGCAGAACTAAAACTAAAGAACTAAAGATAAAGACAATAAGAAGCATGAGTACAGAAAATACAGAATTTTGACAGCATGCTCTGTATAAGGGAGACTGGGGCTAGTTGTCTCAATGTTACTCCAGTAACAGTTTATGGAAGCACATTTCCGCAGCAAGATATCAAAAAATTAAAAAGGTAATTGCAACTTCTGACTTGCAGTTCTGAGGAAAAAGTCAGAAGTCACATTTTTTTCAAATCCAACAGCAGAAACAAGCATATATTTCTCATTCCAGCTGAGGAGAATTACTTTAAGTATGTCTAACAATTTGTACCTAAATATTTCATTAGCATCACAGAAAGGTAAACAATGTTAAACAAGGGTGGTAACGTTAGTCTGGGTATTGAATGGTGGTTTGTAATCTGACCTCATTGTTTGAAGCATGCTTCTTTGTGAAGTGACAAAAGAAAAATAAGGGTAGAGGTGAACTTGTTTATAGTTGAATGGTTGGGCGTGTCTTGAAACATACACATGCTATTCATGGACATAAAAAACAAAGTATACAACACAGCTTGCGATAATAAATAGATGTCCAGTAGGACGTGCAGCGCTTCCAACAACCTCTTTAGAATTTGTTGGTGCTGTGTGATACATTAGTATCGCGTTACAGGATTGTTTTCGATGAAAAAGTGTGCTTGTCAGAAGTGGGATTCGAACCCACGCCTCCAGGGGAGACTACGACCTGAACGTAGCGCCTTAGACCGCTCGGCCATCCTGACACATGAGCTCGCGACACGCAGGTTGAAACCACAACGTGTAGCTTTTTCACAGACAGTAAAGATTTCCACAGCCATCCATCTTTTTGAGTTTTTCTGGGACTTGTAAACTGCAACAGGAGCGAATAGTGACGCTGAGAACCAGAAACGGAAAACACGCGCCATGCGCACAGTCTTTCCATAATAAAAGTCCCTGAGTTCTTTTAGCACGCTCCGAAAATAAAGCATGGTTTAAAGCACGGGTTTCAGCAAAGCTGCTTTTAAATTACATAGACTCTGAAAAAGCTTTTTAAATAAAACGAACTGACCTGACATAAATAAATATGTGACCCTTTACCACAAAACCACTCATAAGTAGCACGGGTATATTTTCATTGTATGGGTCAAAATGATCGATTTTTCTTTTATGCCAGAAATCAATAGGATATTAAATAAAGATCATGTTCCATAAAGATAATTTGTAAATTTCCTACCGTAAATATATCAAAACTTAATTTTTGATTAGTAATATGCATTGCTAAGAACTTCATTTAGACAACTTTAAAGGCGATTTTCTCAATATTTTGATATTTTTTGCACCTTCAGATTTCAGATTTTCAAATAGTTGTATCTCAGCCAAATATGGTCCTATTCAAACAAACCATGCATTAATGTAAAGCTTATTTATTCAGCTTTCAGAGTATTTATAACTCTCAAATTAAAAAAAATTGACCCTTATGACTGGTTTTGTGGTCCAGGATCACATGTAGTATGATTTTGACATTGTTGTGAAGCTTCATCGAACGTCCGCTTTTTGTATTCCCGCCCAGTGACAGATAAATGCATTATGGATGTTGTAGTTTTTCATTAACTATGAGCTATTTTGTACTGAGGTGAATTTCATCTAAGGTAGTGTTATTGTTAGGTGGCCAGATTTCTGAAATGAAAATGATTTCCTAATTCAGTGGTCAAATTATGTGACCCTAGACCACAAAACCAGTCATAAGAGTCATCTTTTAAAAATGTAGGCTATGCATCTGAAATCTATATTTCACATTTGTGACCCACGATCACAAAACCGGTCATAAGAGTCAATGATTTGTTTTATACATCGTCTGAAAGCTGAATAAATAAGCTTTTCGATTTTTTGATGTTTGATGTGTTTGGTAGGATAGGACAATATTTGGCCGATATACAACTATTTGAAAATCTGAAAACAAAATACTGACCCATACAATGTATTGTTGCTATTGCTACAAATATACCCATGCTACTTAAAGGAGAAGTCCACTTCCAAAACAAAGATTCATATATAATGTATTCACCCTCTTGTCATTCAAAATGTTCATTTTCGATTTCGATTGCTCTAAACCAAAAAAACAGGGAACATCCCCAAAAAACTGCCTTTTGATAAATGTGGTTTATTAACTATGAGGAAGGTGACACTCAGTATTATATATTAAACTTTTTGTTTATAGGTCAGAAAGAGCAATGGTCAGTCTTTAGAGGCATTCTGTTGGCCTGTTCGAAATGAAAGCAAACCAAATGCTTTATTTCAAATGTTTCATATTTGTTGTGTCTGAAAATGTCAAAATGATATTTCAAAACCTAAGAATGTTGTGTTGAAATTGACTGCATTTCTTCAAATAGCACATCTCTTTAGTCACAGCATATAGACTTGCATTCTTAGCAGCCTCTTTGCGTAATATTTCGTGTCACAACTGAACCATGAGACATCATGAATAACTTCTCTTCAGAATGTTGTGTTGCAACTCCTGAGGGTCAGACCATGACCATGTGATGAGTTTAAAGAAACAGACTTTTATATAAACCTCTTGCACGCAGAAACAACATGACTCTGCATGTTGCCAAAAAAAAGAGAAACATTTGATATCAAACGAAAGTATCAGAAAAGGAGGTCATGTTCCACCTCAGGGTTCATTTTAGTTGTGGATGTGCATTGTGTAGACATCAAAACATTCTTAAGAACACTGATTAAATATGTATTTTAATTATTTAGAGGATTGGGTAAAACTTAAGTAATGGCACATACTCTTATTTGTCTTGTTTAGTTTGTATCAGCACTGGTGAAGGACCTTGAAAAGCCTCCACATCCCAGTAAAGAAGGCCTCTTTAAAAGCGTGTTTGTTTCAATTAAGACAATTTGACTCAATTCTGATATGAAACACTTGCAGAATGGGTTGTGATGACACTCTCAGACCTGCGTGATGTGCTCACACTAAAGGAATTACACCACATTTGTTTTCATGAATAGATTTTATATAGAAAACATTAAAAATGTCAAATTTAGAGTCTCAATGCTATTGTATTACAGTAAGATTTATATATGTTGTAGTTACATTTCTCAGATTTCTCTCTAAAGTCATTTAATTGATAATAATTATATGAAAATGCATAGCTTAAACATCTAAGGAAATAAAACGAAAATGCAAGCAAAAACAAGTTGACAAAAAACAAATCTAAATTGCACATTTTTACACATCTTTTGTTGTTGTTGTTGTTGAGTAGCCCTGCTCTGATTCTATATTTATACTGCCTACTGCTGCAGACATACTGTGTCTATCATGAAATATACCATCTACTGATTTTCATTTGGCTATAGCCTACATATATAATTTATCAAGAGAATCTTGAATTTTTTTTAAGAATGCAGTTGCATTTTGTGAAATGAAATGGCGCCCTCTATTGACCAACAATTCATAATGACACATACAGGTGCGTCTCAAAAAATTAGAATATTGTGAAATAGATCATTTTTTGTTTGTAACTTATTTCAAAAACTGAAACTTTCATATATTCTAGATTCATTACATGTGAAGTAAAACATTTCAAAGTTTTCTTGTTTTAATTTTGATGATTAGAGCTTACAGCTCATGAAAGTCAAAAATTTCAAAATATTAGAATATTTACATTTGAGTTTCATTAAATGTCCATCCCTACAGTTTAAATTCCAGGTATCTCTTGTTCTGTGAAACCACAATAATGGACAAGACTGCTGACTTGGCAATTGTCCAGAAGACAATCATTGACACCCTCCACAAAGAGAGTAAGTCACAGAAGGTCATTACTGAAAGGGGTGGCCGTTTACAGAGTGCTGTATCAAAGCATATTAAATACAACGTTGACTGGAAGGAAGAAATTGGGTAGGAAAAGGTGCACATGCAAGAGAGATGACCGCAAGCTTGAGAAAACTGTCAAGCAAAGTCGATTCAAACACTTGGGAGAGCTTCACAAGGAGTGGAATGAAGCCGGAGTCAGCGCATCAAGAGTCCCCACGCTCAAACGTCTTCAGGGAAAGGGCTACCAAGCCACTTCTGAAACAGAAACAACATCAGAAGCATCTTACCTGGGCTAAGGAGAAAATTAACTGAACTGTTGCTCAGTGGTCCAAAGTCTTCTTTTCAGATAAAAGTAAGTTTTGCATTTCATGTTAAAATCATCATCCCAGAGTCTGTAGGAAGACTGGAGAGGTACTGAATCCAAGCTGCTTGAAGTCCAGTGTGAAGTATCTGAAGTCAGTGATGATTTGGGGTGTCGTGACATCTGCTGCTGTTGGTCTACTGTGTTTTCTCAAGTCCAAAGTCAATGCAGCCGTCTACCAGGAGATTCTGGAGCACTTTATGCTTCCATCTGCTAACAAGCTTTATGGAGATGCTGATTTCCTTTTCCAGCAGGATTTTAGCACCTGCCCACAGTGCCAAAACCACTTCCAAGTGGTTTGCTGACCATGATATTACTGTGCTTGACTGGCCAGCCACCATGCCTGTCCTGAACCCCATTGAGAATCTATGGGATATTTTCAAGAGAAAGATGAGAAACAGTCGGTCCAACAATATACAGAAGAGCTGAAGGTTCAATAGAGCCTCAGCAGTGCCACAGGCTGATCACTTCCACACCACACCCCACTGATGCTGTCATTTGTGCTAGGAGCAAGTCGTTTGCTGTAATTTGTTCTGCAGACCAAGTATTGAGTGCATAAATGAACACACTTTAAAGAACTTGAACTTTTCTGTTTTGCAAATCCGTTTTTGATTGATCTTAGGAAATATTCTAATATTTTGAGATACTGGATTTTTGACTTTCATGAGCTGTAAGCTCTATCAAAATTAAAACAAAAAAATAACTTTTGAAATGTTTTACTTTACATGTAATGAATCTAGAATATATGAAAGTTTCAGTTTTTGAAATAAGTTACAATTAAGTCGATGCACCTGTACATACAAACCCTCAACTGAACAGCTGATTCTCAACATTCATATTTTGACAACTCAGCAATTTTAAGTTTAGGTTTTTACACAAAGACACTTAAATATCATGATCAGCACAAGCTCATTTCTGCTCTGACATCACAAAAACAAAAAACAAAACAAACAAAAACACTTTTTAAAGGAAAAATACAGTCAGAGATAAAGTTTTGATGGTTTCAGGTTATTTTTGGAGCTTTACATTGTAAATCACCAATCACTTTCGCTGTAAGTAAAAGTGTAGCTCCAATTTTTTTCCTTTTGTATTTCTTTCAAGGAAATACGTCATACGGGTTTGATTAATGACGATGACAGAATTTTCATTTTTGGGGCAAACTATTGCTTGAAATAAGATTCAGGCAACAAGTTCTGAATATTAATCAAACACAAAGCCAGTAAACAGCTTATTAACTTGACGGTAACAAAACAAGAACTAAACTGACTGTAACAATGGATAATATCATTAATACATTTGTCAACATACATATAAACATTTACCCTGCATAGATTTGTGCTAGAAGTTTTCAGAAGGTCTCTCCATCTTAAAGGTTTTAGGGACGCTTGAACACTAATATTTCATCTACTTTTTTAGCTTTATATTTACACTAATAGTTTCCCAAGTAATGGATAAAGACAGAATGCAATAAACATCCCTGCCTAAAGTTGGTTGAGAAATACTATACATTCTGCTTACTGAAATATTCATAATTACCTCTGTTTTATATAAAATGCATGATGTTATACACACAGATATAAGCAACAAATAACAAACGAACATAAATAAAAATGAAAAAGTCACATTTAAATAAATATAACAATATATACGGGATAAATTCACCAATGTCATCCAGAATCTTTTGATTATACAGTCACTCCAAACATATTTCAGTGCTCTACTCAAAGTAATGAACACTTGCATACTGAATATTGCACTTCCAGTTATTATTAAAATAGGTGGAGGTAAAATAGCCTACACACTCAGGCCTAAATTGAAGATGTATGCATTTGAATTGCTCATGCAATTTCCATCCATTTGAATTACACAGTTTTAACATAACTAATAAACATAATGTGATGCATGTGTCAGTCATACATAAATGAAACAGCTTACAGATTTCTGTAATAGTTTTAATAAAATTAATGCATTTTAAATACAGTACACAATTATTAGGTTCATATATTCAGCATTAATAATAATTTGTAATCTATATTTGAACTATTTGAATATTGCTCGTTCATACTTTCTTTTTTACTGAATAAATGTAATAGTTTTACAATGAACAGATTAATGCTGTGCCATTACATATAATAAATACGTATTTAAAACATGACTATTTAAATATTAAAAGTTATATATTAAATAGGTGCAAACTATGAAAAAATATTTTTTAATATAGTTACCTATAACTAATACTAACATTAAAAACATATTTAAAAAAAACTAAAACATTTTTGTTACTTAAATAAAAGAAACATCGAATGAAACACTGAAAATACATAAATAAATAAAACATAAAATTGTCAAGGATTTTTTTTTTTTATTTTAATTTAGATTTACTTACATTTATATGTACTAAAATAGCTAAAACTGAAATAAAAATTAATAAAAAACTATCAACATACACATAGTAAAATATAAAATATTAAAAATGACAAAAAACACAAAAAATGAGTAAAACTTCAACTAACATGAAAAAAAATGTAAATAAAAAAACACATTCAGAATATTCTGAAAACTACAATAGTATCTCAAAGAAACTAAAATTATACAGGTGACAAATATGCATCTCATTAAGTTTATTAGTTTATTTTAAAACCATGCAATCCAAATGGATGGAATTGTATGTGCAATTCAAATACAAAAATCTTCAAAAACCTCATGGTCATTAAAGGGTGAAGTTACACTTACGTGAAATACAAAGAAAAAAATACAGCAATAAAATAAAATAAATTTAATTAAAATTAAATTAAATTAAATAAAAACTGCCCAGTAGAGTGACTGCACATTTCAGCTTCTAGGTAAAGTGTATAATTTATGCCCTCATCTGTCATTCAGACAAAACTTCACATGATCTCTGCATATTAAAGTGGAATAGAAGAGAGAATTTTACATAAAGATTGACTTCACTGTTGATTTGGGTCAGTGTGGATGGGCAGGTCGTGGGTTGAGTTTGTCACTGAGTTTCTGTATGAGGAGTGAGAGCTCTTCTGTGGCCTGAGATTTCTCCTCCAGCAGCTCATATCGCAGACTGGAAATATCCTGCTTGATCTCCTTCAGCTCACCTACAGATACATATCAAAATATGAACACAGTCAAGAACGTTTAGGGGTAAAATGTGCATAATTGTCATGTAAAATAAAAAAAATAATAAAAAAAAGTCCTTAAAATAGACTTCACATTCTGTAAACAAAATATGACCTTCATGTATTTATATTTACTTCATTTATTTTTCCTTCAATTATGAAGTGCAATATGACCTGGATATGTTTTTGTGAGGCTTAATGTTACATAAACTTATTAGAATTATTATTACATCCTCATAATATTGGATTTATCATAGAATCATCCTTTTTTAATATCAGATTGGTTGGTTTTATGGCAAACGTTCCTGTTTATTGTTTATAAACCAGAATCTCAGTGTAAATCATACTTCACCTTCATTCACTTCATCATTTTCTTTGTCCACTTGTGCCTTCAGTACGTAGCGTTTGATGAGACGCTTCATAATTTGCTGTGTGAGACAAAATGAAGATCAAAGAAATTGATAAGGGTGAAATCTGCAGTGATGATTCATCATACGAGCAAGAGATATGATGGCGGTCTTGCCTGATAGCGTGTGGGCTGATTTAGGATGCTGTTGAAGCTGTGAGAGTCCGGCATCCTCATGCTCGACTGGGTAAAGAGGTTCAGCTGTAAGCATTGAGAAAAATATTGATTTTTGGTAAAGAGTGAAGCTCTCACAGGGGTTTCAATAACTGATTAACTGATTTCAGTAGTTGAGATCAAAACCAGGGAAATTTCAGAATTTTTGATTCCAATTTTAACACAACGTAACAAAACCTAATTTATATTTACTTATTTACATCAATTTATAATATTAATCTTAACTGTATCTCTGTCCATCCATTCTATAATCATATAAAATATTTAAAAATGAAGGACTTGTAGCCAATTTTACAATTAACTGATAATTCAAATAATTTAGTTAGCAGTTAATAATAAACTAATGACGTAAACAGTAAACAGCAGCTTTAAGCATGTAAGTAAACATTCAGAAATGGATCAGATTTAATGTAAAATAAAATTATCTATAACTTTTGGCCACCAGAGGGCGTAACACACCACTAAAACCACTAAAGACTTTCTCAGCATTGTTGTTAGTGTCAACTAAAACCAAGAAAAAAAAATATTTTCAGTAATTAATAAAATAAATAGGTTGCCATTGCAAAATTACTAATTTATGTTTAAGCTGAAGTTTAAGAAACTACTAAAACTAACAGAAATATAAAGAAGTATTAAAAAGCTATACAGAATATTGTCAAAAGCTATAAAGAAATGCTGAAAAACAACATGAATAAAACTAAAATTACATGAATAAAAAAATGTCAAAAGCATATAATGAAATTACTATAAATTAAAATATAAACTGAAAATATGCAAAAATTAAAATATCACTACATACTATATTACACACTGTAAATAATGCTAAAAACACTAATTCTCAGTACATTGTAACAAAAAGCAAAACAAAAACACATTATCCAGTAATCCAGTAATTTAAAACATAAAAATTTTATATTAAGCATTCATATTAATACAGTACATCGGGGTCAGAGATTAACGAGGGCTTGTGGCAAAAATGCCACGAAAATGAACTAAAATTCTCCATTATTTCAAGACAAAGGGACAAAAAAATTATTAACCCAAATGCTGGGTTCAGCCTGTTAGGTCATTTTATTGGGTTATTTTTAATATTTTTCTACCAAGGTGCTGGGTAGTTTTTCTGTAACTAAGTTGCTGGGTCATTTTTAACACTGGGTTGTTTTTTTCTCTGACGAAACAACCCAGCTGCTGAGTTACAGTCCTTGAGTCCTCTACAGAAGAGAGCAGATTTCAGCGCCACCGATCTGGTGCACTTCTTCAGTGAAATAAAGGTTTGTATACATTTTATTTCATTTATAACGTCTTTTCTGTGCTGTAAATTATATTATTTTACACTATGCAACATAAGGATGAGATGTCAGTCAGCTGCATCGCTTCCTGTGATGAAAATGCCATTTGCCTTTCATAAAATAAATGGATTTTATTCGTTATAGTACTGAGTTTAATTTAATTTGATGTTGAAATGTATTCTTTAATGTAAGTACTGTTTGCTTAAGGGCAGGTTTTAGAGTCAGTCACAGCTCAGCTATGAGTGAAATGTGAGGCCGTGGTCTGAAATTCGCAGTTATCCTTCACCGGCTCAGATTTCGGCTCAGATTTCGGCGACACACCTGTACAAGAATTAGCGCATTTTTGTACCTTACCTACCCCTAAACAGTACATATTAGTACTTTAAAAGTACACATTTGTACCTTTTCACTTTGTACCTTAGGGTACTGCCCTAGCAACAGAACTTTACCTTTTTTTCTGACAGTGTATTTTTTATAAAAAATGATTACAGAGAATGGTTGAATATACTAAAATTGAAATGCTACTTTTAAATGTTACATTTTTATTTATGAAATGCTTGTTAAACAAATTTAAAATGTTTGTAATATTGCAAACTATGTTGTATTCATCCACATAAATTCAATTTGTCTTGTATTTTGTCCATTTTGTCCTTGTATATGTGTTCTTGCTTAATAATAAATGTTCATCTTTTGATTATTGCTGTTGCCTCTAGTAATTCTGTTTTTGTAAGTTCCAGTCCATTTTAAGCCAGCAATATAATAATTCTTAAACAATAGTTGACTTAAATAAAACAACCCAGCATGTTTGGTAAAAACATTTAACCCAACCAGCTGGGTTGAAATGACCCAGCATGTGTTCTGTCCAATATTTTCCCAAAACTGGGTTGCCAAATAACCCAAGTTGGGTTGTTTTTAACCCAGCATTTTTTAGAGTTTAGGAATGACTTGGCCAATCAGACACGCTTAGATTAGTCAGTCCTGAAAACGCACGAATCAAAAGCGATTAGTCCAAGTATAGGTCTCTACAGGGAAGTAATGGGAGTTACCTGATTGAGGTGTTTTTAAACCATGTTACATGATTGTCTGACGTCATAATGATGGTTGGTTTAGGAGTGGTTATTTAAGGGGAATCATTTTGATTGCATGATGTAGAAACACCCTGTGCTTTAAAAACACCCAGACATTCAGAAACGCCTCTTTTGCTCTGAAGAGGTCAGCTGTGAAGATGTTGGAGCTGTCAATATTACATTATGCCTACATTATTATCATTATTACAATATAAAGAGCACAATATTGATTTTTGTCATAATATTGCAGCCCTATGAGCTCCTGTTTTCTACATGTGTAATTTATATTTTAAACAGTCTATTGTTATTGACAACAGTTTAAAATATGAATTAAAGTAATTGGGTACATTTAAGTATTTGACTTTAAAGACAACATAGTATGGTGATTTTAACCCTTTCACTGGTGAGTTTAAAATGTTCTATCTGACCCACCACAGTGAGTTCAGGCGACCGTT
>JAHKKF010522021.1:3673-13802 GCA_019740295.1 Labeo calbasu
TTAAATGCAATTTTTAAAAATACTAAATAAATTGTTTTACAGCAATCAGCGTCAACTGTCAGACGTAAGTCAATGCCAAAACTGCACACCAGGGTTTTACTGCTCAGAGCCAGGCTTAACCGCAGTCAGTGGTTCGTGCTTGCCAGGTTTGAATATCATTTACAGCAGACATTTTTTAGGCCTTTCTTGAAGATGAATATTAACATGGCATGTTGTATTCGCACAGGGT
Source organism: Labeo calbasu (assembly GCA_019740295.1). Lineage (NCBI taxonomy): Eukaryota > Metazoa > Chordata > Actinopteri > Cypriniformes > Cyprinidae > Labeo > Labeo calbasu. Next base: position 3,903 of record JAHKKF010522021.1, read on the forward strand.
TTTTCTGCAGTGAAGGATCACCGACCGCAGCCCCCGTGTCAGCCGTGTATGGCGATATTTGTCCTCCAGGTCACTATTGTGAAATTGGTAGCGCTGTGCCAACTCCTTGTCCAGTGGGCAGCCGGCGCCCTGATAGTGGGGGAAAGGGCACGGATGATTGCATGCCTTGCCCTGGAGGTACCATAATACTTTATTTTGGAGACATACTGTCTGCTCCATTGATTTTATAGGGCTCCATTTAAGTAAAATTTACTGAATGGAAGTTATTACTATTTCTACAAGAGGTCAAATGAAAAATTAAGTCTACTCAAAGGTCTCATTATGTATTGTTGTTTTGTGATCGCAGGTCAGTTTCAGGATCAGAGGGGGCAGAGCGAATGCAAACCCTGTCCTCCAGGTTTCCATTGCATCAACCTCACTAGAGGCTCTACAGGGGCCAGCTCTCCTTTGCTCTGTCCTGAAGGCTTTTACTGCCCCAATGAGACTCAGTCTGGAAACCCAGTTCCTTGTCCCAAAGGCACATACAGTGATTCTCTAGGCCTCATTTCAGCAGGTGATTTATTCTGTTCTGTACTGCGATAACTGAGCAACTGAACATGATTAAATGCTGTTTTTTATATAATTGCAGAGCAGTGCCTGGTATGTCCTATGGGCCATTTCTGCAGTTCAGATGGACTCTCTGAGCCCTCGGGGCCCTGTGCTCCTGGATTCCTCTGTTTTGTGCAGGCCACAGTTCCCAACCCCACTGACAACAGCACTGGCACTTTGTGTCCACCGGGGGCATACTGCCTTCTGGGAACAAGAGCAGGTGCTTTTTGGCACAGTGTTATTTTAGTATTATTTATACAATATTATACTGTATATTAATAGTTTGAATTAGCTTTTATTTGCAGTATATAGTTTTAGTAATTTTGATATTTGCTTTTGTGCCTTTAGTTTTTGTTTTTAAATAAGTTGAGGTCAAAAGTTTACATACACCTTGCAAAATCAGCAAAATGTTAATTATTTTACCAAAATAAGAGGGATCATACAAACTGCATGTTATTTTTTATTTAGTACTGATGTGAATAAGATATTTCAGCTGTATTTTTTTGTTTATTGATAGTTGCAGTTAAACTGCCCATTGTTGTTTGAGAAAAATCCTTCAGGCCCCACAAATTCTTTGTTTTTCCAGTATTTTAGTGTATTTGAACCTTTTCCAACAGCGATTGTATGATTTTGAGATCCATCTTTTCACACTGAGGACAACTGAGGGACTCATTTGCAGTTTAACCGGCAGTTTAACTGTTCAGGACAAACAAGGGACTCACAAACAACTATCATTAAACAAAAAAACACAGCTGTAGGTAATAACACAGTATTAAAAATCAAGCATATATAAACTTTTAAACAGGGTCATTTTTATAAATTATTTTATGTGAAATATCTTATTCAGGTCAGTACTAAATAAAAAATAACACATTTTGTATGATCCCTATTATTTGGTAAAATAATTAACATTTTGCAGATTCTGCAAGGTGTGTGTAAACTTTTGACATTAACTGTATTTCTCTTTAGCTTTTTTAAGGTGCTCCTGGTACATACATACATACATACATAACTGACATAAGAACAGAGAAAAAACATTGAAATAAAAAAAATAATAAAAATAAGTAATAATGTATGAATCTGGAACAGAAGATTTATGTACAGATTTGTGCATTATTTTCTCTATATACAGCTATATAAAGAGATGTGCATGTGTATTTACATAATAATACTACAGAAGTTTACATAATAATACTACAGAAAGAGACAATAATTAGAAATGGAGAAAGAAATACAGAAATGAATTGTAGAACCCAGGTAATGATTCATGTTTATCTGTTTAAGCTGGAGATGGCATTTGGGAAAAAGCTGCTTTTATGTCTAGATGTTTTAGAATTATGAATAATTATATTATGAATAATTATAATGCATTATACCCTTCAATAATCCTTGCTTTCTACATAAAGGTGTTTTTATGAAAAATCTTTGATTATTACGTTATATAATCAGATCATTATTTAATAAATTTCTCATATAAATTTAATTTATCTCAAAGACGAAAATGCTCAGCATGCCTTTTTCTCCCATTTTTAATCTCTCATTTTAATTTAAGGGGAATATGCTATTTTTTTTTCTTCGCACCCTGATCTGATTAAGCACAATGAATCTATCATTTCATTCAAATGTCATTAACATTTTAAAAGAAAATTACAGACCCCTGGATGAAAACCATAACCATACCACTAAAGCACTGATATTATCTCAGAATGTGGATTTGTATGATGCAACCATGAGTCATATTCTATTATTGTCTAATTCTATTGTACCGTGTAGGTGAATGCTCTGCAGGCTACTACTGCGACTGGGGCTCAAGCAGTCCAGAGCAGAGCCTCTGTCCTGCCGGTTTCTATTGCCCCGCCGGCACACGCAAGCCCCTGGCCTGCACTGCAGGCACTTACAGCTCCGTCATGGGCAACAGCCATCGAGAAAACTGTGAGCTGTGTCCATTAGGCTTCTACTGTCAGGGTGCGTTATTTATTCTGTCTACAAGAAAATTTGTTTAAAACCATCTCTGTGCTCTTATAAATCTATTACAATAGATCATATTGCATTACAATGCAGGGGAAGCAGTAGCAGAGCCTCTTCTGTGTCCACCGGGGCATTTCTGCCCCACAGGCACATCACAGGGCACTCAGTTCCCCTGCCCTCCAGGAACAGTGCAGCCACAGTCTGGGACAGCCAGTATAGATGAATGTCTCCCATGTCCTGCAGGTCAGACTGAAAGTATATGACAACAAAAAGATTTTTTGCATGCGTAGACTACCGTACCAAAAGTTTGTGGGTCAGTGATATTTTTTTGACACAAGTTCTATGTACACTACCAGTCAAAAGTTTTTGAACAGTAAAAGAAGTCTCTTCTGCTCACAAAGCCTGCATTTATTTGATCCAAAGGACAGCAAAAACAGTAAAATTTTGAAATATTTTTACTATTTAAAATAACTGTTTTCTATTTTAATATATTTTAAAATGTAATTTATTCCTTAGATTTCAAAGTTGAATTTTTAGCATCATTACTCCAGTCACATGATCCTTCAGAAATCGTTCTAATATTTAGATTTTCTGCTCAAAAAACATTTATTATTTTGTTGGTTTCTTTGATGAATCGAAAGTTCAAAAGAACAGTATTTATTTGAAATAGAAATATTTTATAACATTCTAAATGTTTTTCTCATCACTTTTGATCAATTTAAAGCATCCTTGATAAATAATAATAATAAATGTTTTTTGAACAGCAAATCAGCATATTATAATGATTTCTGAAGGATCATGTGACACTGAAGACTGGAGTAATGATGCTAAAAATTTTGCTTTGGTCACAGAAATAAATTACATTTTAAAATATATTCAAATAGATAGAAAATATTTCACAATATTACTGCTTTTGCTGGATCTTAGTCTTCTTTAAAAAACAATAAAATCTACTGTTCAAAAAATTTTGACTGGTAGTGTGTATGGAGTAAAAAAAAACATCTAATTAATTTAATTTGTCTGTCTAGGCATGTTTTGTGCTCGCCATGGTCTTTCAGAGCCTACGGGGCACTGCCAGGATGGATTTCACTGCCCTTCGGGTGCCACAAGCCCCAACGGAACTGGCAATGTGGTATATATCATCACATCTGTTTCTTAATAAACTGTGTGTTCACAAAGGGTTAAACTCATTTACAAAGTGTGATTTGCAGATTGAATCTACAGGCAACAACATGTGCCCGCCCGGCCATTATTGCCCAACCGGCATCGGCTCTCCTCTCCCATGCCCCGCAGGAACATTCTCCAGCTCCCCAGGGTTGAGTGGGGCGGAGCAGTGTCAGCCGTGTCCTCCTGGATACTTCTGTGAGCAAACAGCTATGGTCCATCCATCAGAAGCATCTCTTTGTGATGCTGGGTAATTATATCTATGCTTTTCAGTAGCTAAACACAGTCATCTGACAACGGTACACCCACACCCACTTGAGTTGAGCCAGCCGGGTGCACTCATGCATTGCTAATGCATCTTAGTGATGTGATTTCAGATGTTAAAAATTTATTGTCCATTACTGAGTAGTGCTGAAACTATTATCGATATTCTCCGCTACTGAAATGTTATGTAAAGTGCAAATGAGTCAGGAAATGGTTTCAAACGATAACTTATTAAAACGACACTGTGGATCCAGTTTCTATCCAACTGTGGCTGGGTTGGAAAACAGATACAGTGGAGTGGCAGCGAAGTGCTTTTGCAATTGGCTCGTTGAGGAGATTTATTCATCAAGCTTCTAAAACCTGGTGTGTGCTATAAAGTTCATGACAGATTTATTTCTCCCTCACAGATATGTGTGTATCAATGGCAGTCGTAGTGCTCGACCGGTAGATGGACTGCAGGGTTATATTTGTCCGAGCGGACACAGTTGCCCCATTGGTACTCCACTGGAAGTGCCTTGTGAGCCTGGCACATACAGCAGCGCTCCTGGCGCCGCCCATTGTCTCTCATGCCCAGCTGGCACTATGTGTCCTTCCCCTGGCACACAGGAGCCTTCCCAATGTCCCATGGGTGAGTCCAACCCTGTGCTGAGATTATTATGATGGCTCATGAGTAATTATGTTTTTCTGTTCTGCTGCAAATCCTTATTTTTCATCATACAGTTATTCAAAAGTTTGCAGTTGTTAGATTCAACATGATCTCATGACAAAAACATACCTATGGGAACTTTTTCGCAAGACGCGAAATACGTACCACCATGTACGCTTCGTGACATTTGATGTGAAATGTCCACTGATTGGCGCTATGAGTTTGAATGTACATATGGTTTTATTTGACATGGATTTTTACGAGTACGTGTCACCACAGTATTGACTTGAAATGTCCATTGAGTGACGCTATAATTCTAACGCTCTGTGACGTTTTAAAATAATGTAGCATCTGCACTACACCTAAACCTACCCGATAGTATGAACAAAAGCAAATATGACGGAAAAATGCAATTGCAAGCATGCCATTTTAGCTTGTTTTTCCATCTTTTAGCTCTTTCATCATAAGTCATGTTTTTCACGGGATTCTCATAAGGATTCCGCATCCTAAATCCGATTCTGTGCCGGCTGAGTTACTGGGCAAGCTCATTATGTCCAAAAAGCAAAACAAATGTAGCTGTAATCATAACTGTGTATAAAAACGATTACAAGTGCTCGTTGTTTTACCGCCTCTAGTGTTCAGTTCTGTTGGAAACAGCAGCGATATGTACTTATTGGTATGTTATTTCCGTCTTGCGAAAAAAAATGTTCCCACTGGTAGGTTTTCATCATGAGATCGGGTGGGTTCAATCTTTTTTTATATATCTTTACATTTTTATCTTATGTGCTCACAAAGGCTGCATTTATTTGACCAAAAAAACAGTAAAAACCGTGAAACATTAGAATTTAAATAACTGTTTTCTATTGTAATATATTTTAAAATGTAATTTATTCCTGTGATCAAAGCTAAATTTTATAAGTGTTAGTTCCATGTTAAAAAAAAGATTAAAGTCGAAATATTTTGAGAATAAAGCCACAATTATGAGGATAAAGTCGAAGTCTTTCAAGAATAAAGTCGAAATGTTTCGCGATTAAAGTTTGGGGATAAATATTTGGGGAATAAAGTCAAAACTGTGAGAATTCATTCGTAGCAGAAACACAAACTATGAAAAAATATTTTATTATATAAACTGTTTATACACAGAAAACTTTGACTTAATTGTCAATCAACTGTTGAAGCTATTAAGGTCTCAAAAATCTTCACAGCTGGCAAAGGGGCATGTCTGACTTTGACATGTATGTATTGCCATTTTTATGTAATCAAAATGAAAATTATTGTCTTCAAAGATAATGTCAAGTTACTTTAATGATAATCGTCCAAAACCGCACTTTGCCAGGGGTGTATCCAAACTTTTGGAGGGCAGTGTACATTTTAAAGTGTATTTAAATAGAAAACAGTTTTTTTTTTTTTTTTATAATACAAATATTTTAAACTTTTACTGTTTTTGCTGTACTTTGGATCAAATAAATGCATGTTTGGTGAGCAGAAGAGTCTTCTTTCAAAATCTTACTGTCTAAAAACTTTTGACTGGTAGTGTACTATGATGTTTGCTCACAATCTGCTATCTTTCCTGTGTTGCATCAGGTCATTATTGCCCTGTTGGCACTGCTGCAGCTGTACCCTGTCCTGTGGGCACACTGGGACAGGTTACCAGAGCTCAGTCTGTGGCTGCCTGTGTCCCTTGCCCTACTGGCCTCTATTGCAGTTCACCTGGAACATCACAACCACAGGGTCTGACATAATCCCACATTTTGGTTTTAGTCTGTGACTGTATCATATAGACTCATTGTTGTTTTTGTTTATAGGCCAGTGCCAGCAGGGTTATTTCTGCCAAGGAGGATCTCCAAATCCTGCACCCTTAAATACGACGGGCTACCTCAGGAATGGCCCCTGTCCGCAGGGTCACTTCTGCCCTTCTGGAACCCTAATGCCTCTGCCTTGCCCAGCAGGAAGCATTCGCAACCTCACCGGTGTGTACAGACCCACGCGTTTATTTTAATAGAATCTCTAAAACTTTCAGAGCCTCTAAGGAAAAATATTAAAGCAGGTCAAAAGGGCAGTTATTATGCATATCAAAAAAACCACAAGAGGAGCAACATTTAGTTGCATATAAATAATTTACCAGGGATGGAGCATCAAAATAAATGAGCTATCAAAAACAATAGGCTGTGTGGCTTAAAAGCACCGGCGCATAAATAATACTGCACAGATTCAACTTCAGTTGCTCTTGTAAATTCACTCTAGCGATATACTTTTAAATAATTCACATGCATCTAAATATTGCCTTTTCCATATTCTCTGGAACCTTATGCACATTAATATTTTAGCATTTACCTTCTTTATTTTCTAACATACAGTGTTTTGTGTTTATAATATTGATTTGCCCACAGGGGGTTACTCCATAGAAAGCTGTCTTCCCTGCCCAGCAGGACATTATTGTGCTAGCGAGGGCCTGGATGCTCCAAGTGGACCCTGTGCTGCAGGTTTTTACTGCCCCGTAGACTTCTCCTCCACCACCCCTCACGCCTTCCTCTGCCCCAAGGTCAGTTCGACCTCCTTCACACCCTTCTATCTTTTTTTAATCTGAGCTCAGCAACTGGACTGACAGGTTTTGATCTCTCAGGGTCATTACTGTCCCTTGGGCTCACCCCTGGCCTTGCCCTGCCCCACGGGACAGTACCAGCCGAATCCGGGCTCGGATAACTGCATCCCCTGCCGTCCAGGCTATTACTGTGAGGAGGCAATTATTGGAGACCCTCGGCCTTGCCCGCCACACTCCTACTGCCCCGCAGGTAATCCATGCTGCTGTAACTCTCTATATTATACCTGTGGTGTCATTAGTGCATGTATATTATCTGATTCTGTTTATAATTGCAGCCACAATGGTTCCTCAGCCCTGTCCCAATGGCACATACACCCCACTTGAGGTCGGGGGTCTGCAGGAGGAGAGAGAGTGTTTGCCGTGTCCACCAGGAAAGTTCTGCAAGTATGTTTAGAGATCATATAAGGGTGCTTCTTCAACCATGGGCACTTATGACCTTTTAGACTTTTAGAAAATAAACTTAAACTTTACACACTCTCTCTGATTTTATTATTTATTTGTATACTACTATTCAGATATTTGGGTCAGTAAGAATTTTAATGTCTTTGAAAGTATTTGATCAAAATACAGTAAAACAGTAATATTGTAAAGCATTATTATAATTTAAATTAGCTGTTATCATAAAATAGTCGACTTTTTATCTCACAAATCTGACATTTTTCTTGCAATTATGAGTTTACATCTCACAATTCTGAGAAAAAAGTCAGAACTGTGAATTTTTTTTTTTTTTATTCAGTGGCAGAAATGGGCTTTCATAATTTAATGCATCCTTCCTGAATAAAGTATTAATAATGCTTAAAATAATTTAAAAAAGCTAGGTTCAATCTTGAAAACCTGTGTATGCTTATATTGTATGGAGTTCAAAATAACAGCATTTATTTGAAATTTTTGTTGTATCATTATGCATGAATTTCCTGTCACTTTTTATGAAATTAATGCATTTTCGCTAAATAAAACTCTACATTTCCTAAGAAAAAAACCCTTACTGATCCCAAATCAGCAGTGTACATGAAAATTGAATTATTGGATTTTTGTGTCTGATTATTCCTCAGGGCTGGCCAGGTGAAAGGCCTGTGTGCTGCTGGATTCCTGTGCATCTCTGGAAGTTCAGAGTTCACCCCTCAGGCCGCTTTTCTGCTCAACAGAGACCAGTGTGAGTGGGGAGCGCAGTGTGCTGGACCGTGTCCTGCTGGTACATTATTCATCTTCTTATAAACCCTTCTATTATAGAGTCTTGGTACATTAATAAAGTGTTTTATATGATCCGCATATCACAAGATACCCACACTGTGTGTTTACTCCTGGTCCTGTTTATTTGGACAGGCTTTTATTGCCCTGAAGGCACAGAAGAACCTTTATCTTGCCCTGCCAACACTATAAGAGAAACCCCTGGAGCAAGTGCTATACATGACTGCCTTCGTTGTCCTCCAAGACACTGGTGCCAAGAAGGTACGTCAACTGCTATACTAGAATTTACATGTGCTATATGTAATTACAGTTGAGGTCAAAAGTTTAATACACCTTGCAGAATCTGCAAAATGTTGTTTTACCAAAACAAGAGGGATCATACAAAATGCATGTTATTTTTTTTTCAGTACTGACCTGAATAAGATATTTCACATAAATGATGTTGACATATAGTCCACAAGAGAAAATAATAGTTGAATTTATAAAAATGACCTCGTTCAAAAGTTTTCATACACTTGATTCTTAATACTGTGTTGTTACCTGAATGATCCACAAATGTGTTTTTTTTTGTTTAGTGATAGTTGTTCATGAGTCCCTTGTTTTTCTGAACAGTTAAATTGCCCACTTTTCTTCAGAAAAATCCTCCAGGTCGCACAAATTCTTTGGTTTTCAGCATTTTCGAGTATTTGAACCCAATAATGACTGTATGATTTTGAGATCCATCTTTTCACACTGATGACAACCGAGGGACTCATATGCAACTATTACAGAAGGTTCAAACACTCACTGATGATCCAGAAAATAAAATTATGCATTAAGAGCCAAGGGTGTAAACTTTTGAACAGAATAAAGATGTGTACATTTTTTTTTATTTTGCCTAAATATCATATTTTTTTCATTTAGTACTGCCCTTCAGAAGCTACTGAAGATATTTGCATGTTTCCCAAAAGACAAAATAAGTTCAGTTTACCCTGATCTTCAAATTCAAACAGTTTTCACCCCCCGGCTCTTAATGCATCGTTTTTTCTTCTGGACCATCAGTGAGCGTTTAAACCTTCTGTAAGAGTTGCATATGAGTCCCTCAGTTGTCCTCAATATGAAAAGATGGGTTTCAAAATCGTACAGTCATTGTTGGAAAGAGTTCAAATACACAAAAATGCTGAAAAACCAAAGAATTTGTGGGACCTGAAGGATTTTTCTGAAGAACAGCAGGCAGTTTAATTGTTCAGGACAAACAAGGGACACACAAACAACTATCACTAAACAAAAAACACAGCTGTGGATCATTCAGGTAAAAGTGTGTGTGAAATTTTGAACAGGGCCATTTTTATAAATTTAACTATTATTTTCTCTTGTGGACTATATGCAAAAGTCTTTTATGCGAAATATCTTATTCAGGTCAGTACTAAATAAAAAATAACATGCATTTTGTATGATCCCTCTTATTTTGGTAAAATAATTAACATTTTGCAGATTCTGC
>JAHKKF010522022.1:0-17525 GCA_019740295.1 Labeo calbasu
AGCCGGTTAGCAAGACATGTGCAGGGTTGTTACACAACATAACATACACAACTACGTATTTTGAACGATCGCTAGAAAATACAATCTTTGTAGATTCAACATCTTTTGGAAGTGAATATAAAACAATTTTACTCACAGCGTAGGATACAGCGTCTTCTGTATAATGAAATTTTACTGTTTGTGGGCGGGCAAGTTGTTCGCGACGTAGAACGTGGGCGGACATTATGCAAATGTGTTACTTTGTGACGTGTGGCCGTAACAGAAAAAGATTCAAATTCCTGACGACTCCTTCAGGCAAATGTGAGCCGACTCTTTTTTTTTTTTTTTTTTGATAGACAATAACTTTATTTATAGTGCACTGTCGGCTTCACAACTTTGCAGATAGTTTATGTTCACATACAGCTACATGACACACTACATGAAAGATCATATTTGAAAAGGCATAATTGGAGCACTTTAAAAGTATACTCTCAACTGCAGATGACTTAAGAAAATTTTCCTGGCCATACATTTTCTTTATTTTTTCATTGTTGCTTTTTCATTCAACTGCCTTAAATGTTACTCAATTTTTATTTATTTATTTTTCTAAATTATAAATATTATTTTCAGATTCTTTTTTAAATTTTTGCTATTGTTGCAGCATTATATAGTAGGGGTGTAATGGTATTATCAATATCCTGGTATCGTGATAGCAAAACTGTCTCGATATCATCATGGTCACATAACTATATGAAACGATGGGTCTTCCGGGCAAAAAGTGTAGATTTTTTAAAATCACAAATATGTGATGCGATCTGGGAAAACCCATCGGATGTCGCATTGGAACATTTTCGGGAAATTCAAAAAATTGGTCGAATGTCAGTTTTTTTTGTCAAAATTAGGTTTTCATTAAATTATTATTATATAACATCAATTAACGTGTTTAGTGCAGAAAAATAGTGATTTGTTACAGCAAGCAGAAATGACCGTCTTTCTCTTATGTTAAGAACGTACTGCTGAGGTGATTTCTCAGTTAATCTATCAAAATAAACCACGTAACATATTTAATAAAAGTGTATCAATGCACATTCCTGTCCGCCAGTCCTGTGTAAACTACGGCATGCAGTTTTTTTATTTATTTATTTTTTTATATAATGAGAAGGTGGAGCGTAACAACGCAGTCTTAAGTAGCTGCTTACTTAAACAATCTTACTCATGTCAATCTGCTCAATCTTGGTAATGTCAGTGCCCTAAACGATGATGAAGTTACTATAGAGGAGGAGTCTGATGACAATCTGTTATATGTACAGTGCGCCAACAGTTGCGCTGCGCTCACTTTTCTAAATGTAAACTACAAGGTACACTATTCATGCTACTTAAACTTACAAGGGGTGATCAAAAGTTAAAAGACTATGTCCATGTCCTCTGTCCTCTTCAAGGTAACGTTAGTCTGCGTAATGATGCGTTATAGTGCTCCTGACTTGACAGACAGCTCTCGTTAAACCCATGAAATAAAAGTGAAAGCCGTCTCACTTTAAACTCGTTTTTCTCAAAATTCCATTCCTGAAAATCATAGCTATCCGCCAACTTAATATAGCTATAACTTTTGTTACGTTCAAGCTATGGACAAAATAAAAACACAGAAAGGGCTTTCATATGGTATCAAAACCTAAAAAAGGTAAAATTTCACCATGTGTTGGGTTTTCCTAGATCGCATCACATATTTAAACTTCTTAATCTAATTCTATTTGGGCCATTATGTTTTAACACAGTATAGTATCTGTCAAACAAACTTAAACTGAAAGCACAATATGGCTTAATTCCTTCAGGTCTGTTTCGCTGAGCTTTTCAAAGCGAAACTGCAAAAAATGCTTTTATTACTTAGATTTTTTTGTGTTGTTTCCAGCCAAAATATCTAAAATTTTAAATCAGGAAAGATTTTCTAGACAAGTTGTTTTCAGAAAAAAGAAGTCAAAATTAAGTGGGTTTTTGCTTAGAACAAGCAAAATAATCTTATTTCAAGCAGAAAACTATATTGCTTTGCTTACCCCATTTCCAGATTATTTAGCTTATTTCAAGCAAAAACTCACTTAATTTCGACTTATTTTTTCTGAAAAAAGACAATAATTTTTGCTTGTCTAGGATTTGTATCTTTTGGCTGGAAACCAGACAAACAAATCTAAGTAATAAAAGCATTTTTTAGATTAGATTTGAATCAATTGCGTCACTTCATCAAATTAGGACTATTGTTCTTATTTCATTTTAAGAAAAAGTATTATATTGCAGTTCCTGAAACTGATACCCAACTGATACACAATTAACATCCTTGCCGAAGCCAGCTTTTACTCTCGTTTGGCAGTCGGTGAGCGAATTCATTTTGGACCCTATTTGTCAAGATTACGTTTCAGTTACGTCAAATCAGTAATACAATCTGACAACATAATTTTTGCTATGTAAACTCGAATCACTCTAAAGTCGTATTTACAGGCTGTTCCAGCTTGTGCGCAGTCTTGTGGAAACTAAACGCAGAAAAGGCGATTGGCTGTTTTAACTAGAAGGAAGTTAAAGGAAGGCACTTAATTTCTAGAAATGCATGTGCGTCAGAAGCTTTCATTATAAACAGATGGTAATTACTGCAGAAAATGGGTACATTTTAGGCAAGGTATTAGTCATTGAGTTCAAGTACACCTAAAAATTGGTCACGCTATTTCATACCCACGGCGCAATGCATTCTGGACCTATTTTTTTTCACAACTCATGGAAACTGTTGCGACTCGCAGCGCATGATTAATGTCACCTGTCTGAATGCACAGATTTCCCTCTCGCTGAACTTTTGCAACAATGTGTATTTCATGTTTAAATGATCAGTCTCACACAGCATTTTCTTCTCGTTTTACGGCCGTCTTTTTTCCGGCCATCATATAAGATGTTATCGTCCTATAGTCTGGCTCTGTAGCTCTGATGTCTACATATGTTCGACCACTGACTGAATCCACGAGTTCAGAGTGTCACAGTTGAAATCCCTTCGTCTTGTGTGTCCAGCTCTCCGCTCGTTTGTTGTGTAACAGCGGCGTGAATTCTTCCTCCGCGTCTCCACGCGCTGTCAACAGAGTTTGGTGAACTTCCTCGCTCTGTTGGCATAGGCCGCCCTTTGAGACCGGGGGGCCACAAATCATTTTTAACGGACAGTGCGAGAAGGGGGAAGTGCCTGGGCATTAACATTTTGCTCTGTTCTGCACAGTTAGGAGACGGAGAACAGGTTGCATGAGGATATTCATCCGAATCTGTTTTATTTGGACATGGTTAGTTATTTTAATGATTCCCTGTGCGCAGACCCTCGACACTCACTCTGAGCAAACAGGAAACACTTTTGTTGTGAACGTTTGGCTAATTTGACTGTGAAGGTTTTTTTTTCTGTTACATGTTCCAGAGCAACCAAACAGCACGCAGCGTGGAGCTTATGATAACCGCAAACAAAGCTTTTGTTTGTGCAGAAACTTCTTTCATCAAGATTGATTTTGGCCTCTGAAGCGTCAAGCAAATTGGATAAATATGATGTTCCCCGTACTGCCGCTTTCGGCTCTGTTAAATCCTTTGACGGTTGATGGTTTGGTTCTTGACGTACTCTGAAGCTGCTGCCAAGACCAATTCCTGCGATTCACTTTTATGACCGCACGGTGCCAGATGAATGCCCCTGTTTTTTTGGGATGGCTCGATTTTGAAAAAGCCTCCTTCTATACGACACCCTTCGGTTTATGTGAAGATAAACTCATAAAAGTGAGTGGGCTTTTGAAAAGCGACTCTTTTGCTCGTAAAAAGGGTGAGATTAGCCGTAGCTAGACAAAACAAAATTAGTTTGTTCTTCACAACAGGGTGTCCAAGGGCTGTGCCCTTGCAGGGGTTCAGTGTTTCAAAAAATCCTGATCCATCACCTTGTCATAAGGTGCTTTTCGTAAATAAAACCGATAATCCCAATCTTACATCTTGTGGCCTGACATGCATTGTGCAAGACAGGCGTGTTTGCTTGTGGTTTTGATGAGAGGGACCATGTTTGAGGAGCACTGCAATGACATGTTCTCATTTGCGTCGAATCGTTTGAGCCGTTTGAACGTTCGGAGAAATTATCTCGGACCGTCGTGATTTTGCGGCTCGGTCGTTCTCTTGCACTTGTCCTACAGGTCAAGCATGTATAAGTGGGTTTAGTTCCAGATTAATCAAACTCATGGTCTTGGTTTCAGACAAAGCTTTATGAAACCAAAGTGATTAGCATTCAAACCTGCACAAGCTTGTCTGAACCAAACAATGAGAACATTTAAATCCAAGATTTTTCGCTTATGGAATTTCTTGGTTTACCAGGCCGTTTATGTGCCCACTCAAGGTTGCCACTTAGACAAATCCCTGATTGGATTGCCAGAGTGTTTCTACTTCCTCTCATTAGATTTCAAAGAGCGAGGAAAAAAACAGGTCATTTCATGGTTGAATGCTCAATGATTTTCGCGTAGGTGGTCAAGGACTGTGTCTGGAGGCTTGATATCTTGAGAAACATCTGATTAGTTAAAAGAAGCTTGCACAAAGAGACTTCGGCTATACACTAAATGGTACTTTATATTAAGTTCCATGTTCCATGAAGATATTTTGTACATTTCCTACCGTATTTATATTAAAACTTAATTTTCTATTAATAATATGCGTTGCTAAGAACTTCATTTGGACTTTAAAGGTGATTTTCTCAATATTTTGAGAAAAGATTCCAGATTTTCAAATAGAATCTCGACCAAATATTGTGTCCTATCCTAACAAACCATACATCAATTGAAAGCTTATTTACTCAGCTTCAGATAATGTATAAACCTTTTGAAAAATTTACCATTATGTCTGGTTTTGTGGTCCAGGGTCACATATGTTTGCACATGCATATGAAAAATAATGCAATCATCGACACTAACCACATATAAATAAAAACTGACTAATGTTACAGAGTGAAATGTCAATTCACGATTCAATCCATCCACTGCACATTTGCTTTGATAATATTACTGAATATGATCCAGATGTGGTATTTGATAAAATACGATTTTTCTCAGCTTTTTGCTCAATTTTTATGAAACATACCTACATTCAACTGTGGATTTTAAAAAAACAATGCTTGCAGCTAGAACAAAACAGATTTGTTTGTTTGAAAGTAGAGATTCTGATCTGATTCGGATTCTTACAACATAATATTCTGGGCGCAGTGAAATTTTGCGGAAAGAGTTAAAGACCAAAAAGCATTAATAAAGAGGACCCAGCACATTTTCAGAATTATTCCTCTCCATTATTCCTTTTTTATAATGCGTTCTCCTTGGGACGGGCCCCTGTTCATGAGCTCAAACATCCCATGTAATTTACTGTGTTATTGCTTAAGATCAAAAGGAAGTTATGTAAATAGCCTATGATAAATGTCTCCAGAAGGGACCTAAGATATGAGCTACGCTTTTAAATGTTGTGAAAGTATTTTGTTTAGTGTGGAAAACTACATCGTAGTGTTTTCCTTTTTATTAAAGTGAAAATCAAGATTTTTATGTAGTGAAAATCAACATTTTTATGTTGTTTATTTGTCTAAGTGGTGTTTTTAATATGCTTTTAGACAAACCATGTGCCAGTCCGTTAATCAACACCATTGCTGAGTATTTTCTCCTTAAAACTGTAGTTTCCTAAAGGCTGTCCCAGAAATGTTTTGATTTGAAACAACCTTTTTTTTTGCTACGTCAAAAACTTCAGTAACTAATCACGTCAAAGGATAGATTCTTATCATTAGCATGCAAAATATCAAATCAAAACCAAAACAAAACCAAATATTAAATGGAACATTTAATACAGCATATAGAGCATTAACCGCTAACTTGAAAAATAACCCGCAGCAACAGTGTAAAAGTAGCCCGGAGTCAGACGCACCTCTCCCGCATTGCCATCCGCACTTCACTTGCATATGCTCGCGGGCGCGAACTGGAATCACAAACTAGGCTACATTCGAGCCTTCAAGGTATTTTGAGGGCACAACATCGTCAAGTAACTTTAACGAATGTTACAGTATCCACTGTAGTTGTCCGCTAGTAAAAACATAGTTTTATCAGTCATTATCCGTGTTTCGCATTATATCGCGTTTACTACAGTTCAGTTAGTGGATCAGGGGCTCTGGCTGGTGTTACTGTGTGGGGGCGGGGCTCATTTGCATATTCATAGATCCACGTATAGTAAATGAGGCAAGGGGGGTAGAGTTACATTCAAGCTTTTTTAAGGCGTGAGAAAATCATTTTCACAAGAAAAAACATTTTAATCTGTCATTTTGATGATCAAACATCAGTTTTAAGGGATACAAAATTTTGACTACGGGGGATTTTAACTGATTATGTACTTTATTTTAAAACAGGAAATGTGTATGTACCAGAGATTTCCATTTTTTATTTTGGAGATTTCCATTTTTTATTTGTTTAGCACAATTTCTCTGGTCTTTTTGTGTCCTTTAGGCACTGTCGCTGATCGTCCTCCCATTTATTCCTGCATCCAACCTGTTTTTCCCTGTGGGCTTTGTTGTGGCCGAAAGGGTCCTGTACGTACCCAGCATGGGATTTTGTGTTTTGGTAGCCCATGGATTTAAACTCCTGTCCCAAAGAGGGTAAACTTTCTATAAGCAGATAGTTTATTACTTTTAAATGACTTGTCCAGAGACTCATTCATTGTTTTTGTGACATTATCCAGAAGCCTGAAGAAAATCTCTTGGTTGCTCATGGGAGTTCTTCTAACAACACACGCCGTGAAGACTTTCAACAGAAACTGGGATTGGGAATCCGAATACACGCTTTTTACATCTGCACTGAAAGTATGAACATATCCAAGGACATATTATTTATTTATGGATCTGTCTGGCCACAGGCTCATACATATTGTACGCTTGTGTTTTGAGATCATTACTTACTGAAAAAATCCAGCTCGCTGCCATATGTCAGTACAGTGAAATGATGTCTGGAGATTATGATTTGTAATGTCAGCATGGCCTGAAAGATTTTAAAATTGTTTTCCACCAGGTGAACAGGAACAACGCCAAACTCTGGAACAATGTCGGACATGCTTTGGAGAATCAGAACAGCTATGAGAGAGCTTTGAGATACTTCCTTCAGGCCACAAGAGTGCAACCAGGTAATTGACTAAGCAAGTTTGGCTTTTTAGCAAACGTGACTATTCTACTTGCGTAATTGTGCATGAAGGTTATTTAATATGAAAAAAAGCCAAAAATTGGTGGATGGGGATTTTTCCAATGGGAATTTATTGGAGTGGAGAGCAGTACATTCTCATAATGGAGCCGTTTGGCTATTAGTTGATGTTTCTAATGGTGCGTGTGGCATCGGCAAAAAGGAAAGTTGTTTCAGAAGAGGAGCAAGTTGTTACATTTTAATTAAAGTTTGAGAAAACAAACTTTAGCACCAATGGATCATTCACAATGACAGTATTAAGAAAGTAAATGAGGCCCATCTTAATTTATGTGGACTTGAAGTTGTTTTTACAGAGTCATTTTAGGCAAATGTGCTAATGATAAATGATAGCATGTCTCTGGGAATGATTTTGTCCACATTGTTTTCCTCAGACACAAAATACTAAAAAGACTTGCGTGTGTAATATTTTCATCAGTTCTTTCGAAAATATTGGCAGAGGAAGTGAACATGAAGCTTATTTTAAACAAAACTCACCATTGGATATGTTATTTCAGGGAGGTGTGGAAAATTCTGCTTTATTATTGTAAGTTTGAAGGCATGTTGGTAAAGACAATTTCAAATTGTGTTTAAGCTAGCGAGAAGTAGTTTATGTAGTATTTCTTGGGACAGTATGAAAACATTGGCGTATAAAAGTATTTTCGCACTTTGGTGTCTTGAGAATATGTGGATTTAGGGATTTGATGTGAGAAGATGAGGATTTAGGTTTTGTACCTAATGGCTGTAGACGGCTGTGGCTGCCAAAGGCATTAGACTATTAACTTTAATTGTTTAGATTATGTTAGTTTGTTGAGCTAACGTGACTTTGGAGATCCACCACCCAAGATGTGTTTTTCCCAGATTGACTCCGTAAGCACATTAATGAGTGAGGAAATCCTGGGCAGGCTATCTATACGCGTCAGTTTGCTTCTCATAACAAAAACTCATACTGCTTGAGTGTGTCGAGGCGTTTCTTAGAAAATGCTGGTAGCGCTATCAGTCTGACACATCGAAACCTACCGACACTCTTGGTTAGCTCTTTGTTGTTTGAGGTTACACAGGCCACATGGCTGTAAAAGGTTGTAAAGGGAGCGCTTTCACAGGAGGAGCTTTTCCTTTTCCCGGTCTTTCCCGCCAGTTCTCATCCCAACTGTGTATTAAACTAGTCAGCTGCCTCTAACGCTTATTATTTGTTGCACTCAGGCCGTATAATTCACATTCCACTATCTACTGTCTTTAAGGTTTGGTCTGTGCTATTTTCTTGATTTATGACTCTATACTAAACATTGTGTCCTCTTCTAAGATGACATTGGGGCCCACATGAATGTGGGGAGAACGTACAAGAACCTAAACCGGTCCAGAGAGGCAGAAGAGGCGTATCTGATTGCAAAATCCCTCATGCCACAGGTATGAAATTTCCCGTATCAGTAAAAAAAAGGGACATTTTGTTTATTTTTGGATCATCAACAAACTTTGATATGAATGGTGAAATGCTTTCATCTTCCAGCCACAATAATCTTCTAAGCATTCTTCTGTTTACTGGTAGATATCAATGTGGTTCAGATATGATTTGCAGTCCAGCACAAGAAAACTTGTTACCTCCTTTCCTGTTCTCCTCTACTGCATTCCCCTGAGCCAAATGCAACAATTTTAATTTGGCACAGCCATTGTGTTGCTCACCATAAGATCATCTCGAGATAAACCATCACTGTCTGAATATCACAAAACCCAACAAACCCATCTGTAATTTTAAAGAAGGTCATCGAATTTTAAGGGAAGATTTGGTCTGAGTTATTGGCTGCTGGGGACTGTTAAAAGGTCTGTGATTTTGTTCCCTCTTTCTCTCTTTTCAATTAATTAAAGGCAGAAAAGCCCATAAATAAAGACTGTCAACGCTGAAAAAGAAATCGTTTGTGGCTTTTAGTCCATGTGTGATAGTGTTCATCATATGCTAGTATACCCCAAAAAATCTTGAAGCATTTATGTTAAATCCTTATGTTACATTATAAATGTCTTTACCATCACTTTTGATCAAGTTAATGCATCCAAGCTGAATAAAAATATAAATTTATTCAAAGGCAACCTCAGATATAAATCTTGAAATATCTCTTAGGCAGAAAACCATGTCACCAGAAAATCCATGTCATTTTATACATATTTTCAACTATGGGGGGCGCTATTATTTCAATGACATGATATGGTTGCACTTGAAGAGCTACTGGCGCTACCTGTTGCTATTTTTACCGCAACACATCGGAAAATAAAATACTGATCCGATGACACATTGTGCGGCTTTTGGTTGTAAATTTTAGTCGAAGGGCGACAAGAGAAGCGATGTTAGTCTTCAATGCTTTCCTAGCGATAAGAAGAGGAAAAAAGAATGGGAAGATGCTTGTGGACAAATAAAACCTCCAAAAGACCCACATCTCTGTTCTCTCCACTTTAGCCTTGATACCTTTGAGACTTTTAGTAACCACAGCTACTGAAAGAGCTTACAACAGCAGAGACAAGAAACGCTAGATGCCATCCTGGCAGGATGTAAATGTGCCAACGCTTGTCATGATGCCGCAGCCACTGAAGGAGTTTCTCGGTGCAGATTTCACTCGATATCTGTGGCCGTTTAGACTCCTTGTGGGGAAAATTGATGGTATGGCATTTGGTTTAAGCCTACAGTTGTAAGCTCTTTCAGTAGCTGTGGTCATCATATCAGTATTTTTAATTTTCTGAGTTGTGTTGCGGTAAAAAAAAAAAAAAAATAGCAACAGGTAGCGCCAGCAGCTCACAGAGTGCAACCGTTTCACCTAATCAAAATAATGGCGCCCCCATAGTCCAAAATATGTATGAAACGATGTTGATTTTTGAAATGACAAATCTTTTATGAGTTTTCTATTACATATTTCAAAGAGACATCATTTGTTATATTAAGCCAAACAAGTGTTAATACCCGGGGTTCACTTTTCACTTTAAAAAGATGACAGAACAAACATACTGATGACTCATCCTGCACTAAACAGATTTTTGTCCAATCAGATGCTCTCTAGAAAATTAATGCCGTTCTAAACGATTTGCAACTGATTTGCAACTAACAAACAAAGGTTCATAGCTCTGATGTACCTAAAAGCATGTTGGCTATTTAAAAAATAGTTTTTTCATATGTACTACTCAACCAAACGTATGGCTTTTTCGTGTTGGGCGATATGCTCAACTGTCACGTCATCCTATCATTAGCCTGTGAGATTGCCGATACACGATATTATCGTTAGAGCCGTCCTTGACTAACTATTTTTCTGGTCGACTGGTAGCCGTTCATTTTAAGCATTACTCGACCATTAGTCGCACGTTCATTAATAAACCATATAAATCATAATAATGAGCCTTTAATTGCCTACATAGCCTAATAAGCCTCAAACGCATGCAAAAAAAAAAAAAATCTTGCCTCAGCGCACCGGCAGATATAATAATTATGACTGTGTCAGGGAAAAAACAGCAAGTAGACTGCATTAACGTTTTAGTAATTTATTGATAAACTAGTGCTTTCTTTGTTTTCAGCAAAAGCGACACTCGTCATCTCCGCACTAGCGGATGCACCTGTATACATATTTCATACAGATTATATAATCTAAGAATATTTTTTTCTATTTAAAAATGAGTTAATTTTAAAAGTAGACATTTCACGCTCTATAGATATATTTTTCATATCTGTAAGGCAAGTATATGCCGTTTCGAAGTTTCAAGTTCAAGTTATTTTACAAAAGCGTAATGTTTTGTTGTTATTCTGAGTTCACACAAATAAACAGTCTTTACAGATTCAAAAGATGTATTACTTTTATCTGTATGATCAAAAATGAGGGAGTATTTTAAGAGCAAGTGAGTGCACTAGCGCCTCCATCTGTCATGCAGTTAGTGCGCTACTCCGCACAGTCACTTCAGTAGCGCACATTTTTCTAGGTTGACATTAGATTGAGCTGCCATGTAAAGTTGCTACTACATACAGTACATCTTTCAGATAAAAGTCCATATTTGAGGTCGATGAATGATAGGTGAGCATTTGGACGTCCAGCCATTAACAATCTGTCCACGACGGACTGCGTGACTTCGTCACTTCGTGTGGAATTTTTATTTCTGCAACTGAGCGACTAATACAATTTTGGTTGATGAAGCCTCTTCTCATCGACTAACGGTTAGTCGACTATTAGGGCACAGTCCTAATTATCGTGCCAATTTATTTACTTTTGTTCCCAGAAAGTGAACCCACACCAGCATAAGGCTAAAAGCAGCCTAATGTTTTTAATGTTTGTATTTAACATAGAAACTTTTTAAGTTACTAATTATAATGCTTAATTTTTTCTCAGTTATTCAAAAAGCAGCTACAGAAAACAAGGTTACATTGGCCCATTTTAATCAGTGAAGCTATCTACACTGTACAATGCATAAATCTCTTACCCCTTATTTACACTGCACACGCCTGCAGGGTGTTACGGCTATGACATGGCCACCATGACACTCTATGCTTGTGTTCATACCAGTTTTGATGGATAATAATAATCATCTTGCTATCGTCAAAAGAATCAGCAATCTCTGGCTATCGTCGATACACGATTCTATCATCTATTACAGCACAACCCTATGGCCTTTACCTTCACATGGGTCTTTATTTCATGTTGGAATGTATAGAATGCTGAATATATTATTGTTGTACTTGGAGTCAAATGTGTATAAATGTTTAAAACCTTGGCTGACCTTTCCAAAACACATTGGCAGATCATTCCAGGGAAGAAGTATGCTACTCGTGTGGCCCCCAACCATCTGAACGTCTACATTAACCTGGCGAACCTAATTCGAGCGAATGATTCCCGCCTGGAGGAAGCCGACCAACTCTATAGACAGGCCATCAGCATGAGACCAGACTTCAAGCAAGCCTACATCAGCCGGCAAGTCTCAGTTCACGCTGACAGGGTCAAAAATGTGTTTGTATACTTGCGTGCTTGCTGAGATGGCCAAATGAGACAGTTTGGCTTTGATGAGGTTATTGAAAGTCGTTTTTTTTAGCCCATGTATACACTGGATGATGTTCAAGAGATACAATCTTGTTAAAGAATTGAGCACCCGTGTCTTACAGTTTCACACCCATCATGCCATCCGTAAGAAAATCACATGCCGTAGTAAGAGAGTATTGGGTGTTCACTGTTTTTGTAACATTTTGCATCAAGTGAAAATTTACTTAGCTTTCACACTTTGTAATTTCTCTACATGTCTCATCCTGTTAATGAAATGTTGATCAGATAAGCTATTGAAAGTGGATTTACAGGAATGCCTTGGTTCTCATGAGCGTCAAGACTTCTCTCAGTCAACCTGTGAAAACAGTACAAAGCAAACTGAAGAAGTCAAAGCCAAAACATTTGTATTACTCGTACTACTTACTAAGAAAATATAAGAAACTGATCTTTCTCGTTGTACATGTGTGTTAGATTTCCAAGATGTCCTGCAAGCGGTATTCCAAAAATGTCTTTCTGTTTCTCTCAAAACTCAGAGGGGAGCTTCTTCTGAAAATGAACAAGCCCAGTGAGGCGAAGGACGCCTACCTACGAGCCCTGGAGCTGGACCACACCAATGCAGACCTCTGGTACAATCTGGCAATTGTCAATATCGAGATGAAGGACCCCTCGGAGGCTCTGAGAAACTTCAATCGCGCCTTGGACCTGAATCCGCGCCACAAACTGGCACTCTTCAACTCGGCGCTTCTCATGCAAGAATCAGGTGTGTAGACGTGATTAGATTTGTACAAAAGCTAGTGAGCCGCCTGTATAGGCTGCTGCCTCCTAAGCATCCTAACTACCATAAAACATCATTAGCAGTTTGGAACGCTCTACAAGAGCAGCAATTTTGCATGGCACGCAACACTGAACTCGCAAAAGCTAAAGGTGGAATATTCGATTAAACAAACAGACTTTTCAGGACTTTGTTGGCATGTTGCTAAACCATGTACAAAAAGCATGCAAATGCATGTAAATATTATGTTTTATCATTAATACTGTTAGATCACTGTCTCCATGCCTAGATGGATTAAGATCCAGCCCCGGACACCAGATCCTGTCAGAAAATATCAGTTTGTCCGGTAACAGAACAACTCGTCAGCAGAGTAGTCTAATACCCAAACCCTGTTAACAGGAGGTCTTGTCTGGTACCCAAAATACCTATTAACACTTAACACTATTAACAGTCTTCTATCAGCCAAGACGCTGACTGAGGAAAAAGCCAGTGGAAGTGAATAGCAGAACCAGGAGACGAAGTAAGGACGGTAAAAAGGAGCTTTTTTTTTAATTGAATAGTCTTTGTTGCGTATGTCTCAATGTTCAGACTTCGTCTGAAGAACACAAATTAAGTATTGTTATACCAAACTGATTCACAACAACATCCCATAAACCTTGAGTTTCTATAATCATTCCCTGGTATCTCTTAATCATGAAGACAAACAGCCCTTGAAACCACACAATCATAAGTATATAAAAACAACTATAATATAATATAAATGACAGATCAATTAATGAATCAATAAAGTTAATATATAAATGACTATAATGATTATTATAAATGATTATATGATTAAATGCAATAATAAAATGATTAATGATTATAAATGAATAAACAGAGAATATATAGAAAGAAAGCAAAACACACTCACAAATCCTTCAATACCCTTCACAACACATTAAAGTTTATTTACAGTCGACATTCGCTATCTTTCCTTGCTTGGTCGCCTTCTCCGTGAAATATGCATGCTGTGATGCCTTCAAATTTGGATATGCATCTTTGTTTACACATCATACCGTTTGCGCCAGAGGTGTGCCATTGATGTTTTAAAATCCAGTGCCACCTGTGCACGCAGCTCACTGGGTTATGGGGAAATAATGTTGCAAAATACACTCCCTAATTTTTGATTTATCAGACCTGATCTTCAGAAAACATTGGATTCATTATAAGAACCGGTGAGGTGTTAGTAAACTCTTTGAAGGCGACAGTTTGCTAGTTAATGTTTGATTCACGAGGTTAGACGTCAGAAGCATAAGCCGAGTTATTAACCTATGGATGCTTTGCGTGCCACCTCAAGGAAAGGCAGAAACCTCTCACCTAATTCAGTCATGTTCTCATGCCTAAGAATGTTAGCGTTTGATCCAAAAGCAATATGTTTAAATTGAAAGTGACTCATTGACCCTAACTTGGAGTTTTCTGCCATTTTTTTTTTTACTCTTAGCTTTGAATAGCAGGAAAGACTGATGGATTTTTGCAGTTCGAGCGAGGCTTTAGTTAGTCATTTTTTGGAGATTAGCACACCTACGCTGCTGCAGTGTAAATACTATGAATACAACGGCTCTATTTGCACATGGTTTTAGGCCTGTTGTACAGACTGTTTAATCATGTGACTGAGGAAGCATTTTGCGACCAATTCACAGGCCTCTTTCATACGGTTTTGTAGTTGTGCCCATCTGTATTGGTTTTCAAATAAAAGCAAATTTGTTTTAAATGTAACCTGCTTCCCACGGTTTCCCCACTTCTGGCCTACAGTAGTTATTTTGAACAGTGTTCAAGGGGAGATAAAAACCTGACCGACACTCCTTACCCTTGTTTTGACCCTATCGTTGCAACATAGGATGGTGAGCAACATAGATCTTGTTACAAAACTAAATAACTGAGCCAGTTACTCCAAACAAAGAAGAAAGCTTAATCATTTGGACAAAAATCAATGCATAAAACTAATTAATGTGGATTAACTAAATCTAAATAATTTATATTTTTAGATATGCAATATCTTAATGGGATCATCTTCAGAACACAAATTTAGATATTTCTGATGAAATCTGAGAGCTTTTTGACCCTGCATAGACAGCAACACAGCTGACACTTTCAAGGCCCAGAAAGGCAGTAAGGACATTGTTAAAATAGTCCATGTGACATCAGTGGTTCAACCGTAATTTTACGTACGTTTAAAGACTGACAAGGAAGAGAAGAAACTGTTGAATTAAGTTACTTTTGTTTTCTTTGCGCTACTTTGAACGACTGATGTCACGTGGGCTATTTTAACAATGTCCATATTACCTTTCTGGGCCTTGAACGTGTCATTTGCGTTGCTGTCTGTGCATGGTAAGAAAGCTCTCGAATTTCATCAAAGATGTCTTAATTTGTTTTTTCGAAGATGAACGAAGGTCTTGCGGGTTTGGACCAACATGAGGGCGAGTAATTAAGGACAGAATATTAAATTTTGGGTGAACTAACCGTTAAATTTATTTGACTTTAGTCGCCCAAAAGTTTTACAGCATCAAGAACATCTGGTAACAGTACTTTCTTGTCATTTCTTTTTTTTGTATGGTTGCTTTATTACCAATGTTAAAATTTCCCACATTCACTTTCTTTGTGTGGAAAAGCTTTTATAATATGGAATAAATCATTTTTATACTCTATGTAAAAAAAAAAAAAAAAAAAAGGAAATTTCATAAATACATTTTGTCAAAACCATTTTAGTATCCATTAAACTTGGTATTCAACTTTTTTTAACCACAAAAAGCAGCAATAAGGGTTCTCCTAAATTGTTTAACAGTTGTTTATTTTAGTTTTTTTAAGGTGACCTATTATGTCCCTTTTTACAAGATGTAAAATAAGTCTCTGTGTGAGTGTGTATGTGAAGTTTTAGCTCAAAAAACTCAACAGCTAATTTTTTATAGCTTGTTAAAATTACACTTTTAGGGTATGAGCCAAAACGCATTGTTTTTGTTTGTCCCCTTAAATGCAAATGAGCTGGTGCTCCCCGGCCCCCTTTTCAGAAGAGGGCGGAGCTACAAGAGCTGGAAAAAAATCTCACGCTCTGAAAATGTCAGAAACTCTCAGCAGTGGTGTTCAGCCTTATATGTTCGAACCAGAATCGTATTAAAAGTCAGTCCTCTGATAGTCTCGCGTAGCCAGACCTTCAGACTGACGGCAGAAGGTCTGGGAACTTTGATCCGCCGCGTCAATGTTTAGGGACGTGGAAACGTCGCCACAATAACAGACTGGTGTGTAAAACTCCCGGACATATTTTAAAGATTCACAACTGTAGACACAACAGCTTTTTTCTTTCGTGAGGGGGCTTGGCGCCACGGCATTGATGTTTCCAGGTGGAACGTTAAAGAACGCGACACACGTCTCCCGGAAATCCTGTAAAATCTAACCAAATCAGATGATTACTTCGAAACTTTTGAAGTGTTTCCAGCTAAGTGTGCCATATGCATCGTTCCGTGGCCGTGACGTCTGAGGCTGAGACTAATCATCTGATTGTTCTGTGCATAATAAATTTCATGAATTACACAGATGGGAGCACGGTGCGATTAAAAACAACACCACCGCGTGCTATCAAAAACTTTATAAGCCCCATTTGTGATTATGAGCTTGACAAATTTAAGTGGTCGACTTCACATTGCTTTCATGTGCACTTTTAAACTACCACATTCCTATTTACAATAGGTAGCACGTGGGAGCATCAGTGAAAACAGGCAGAGACAATGGTAGCTTTAACAATATTAGCCTTACAGGGTGCCAAGAAGCTCTTTCAGAAAGGCGATTTGGAAAACAAACATGTGATACTGCAGTTAACATTCTGGTGTTGATCCCTGCACATATAGGGGACTTTACAGATTTTTTTCTGGGACATTTCCTTCGAAAATTAAATTTAGCCACAGTGTCCACACTGGCTCAGATGAAGTGAGTCTATGGAGACTCTTATGTTCGTTGGCGCACTCCAAAACACAACACAGCAGGGCTCTACTCTTATTTTTTTTTTTTTTTTTACTTTTTAAACTTAAAAAATGTAGGAGCACAGTCAAAATTTCAGGAGCACCTTCTAATCAATAATCAAGAAATCTGATCAAAAATTAGTCTTTCCTTTACGAGGTGATTTTTAACTCAAAGTGATTTACTGGGGAATTTAGTTTTTACCTTTGTAATTGCATTTTCCTAACTTTATTAAATGTACTCTTATGTCAAATTTGTAAAAAAATCTATTTTATAAGCTTTTTAGAATTTATAATTAAAACAACAGAATAAGAACAAGTAGATCAAGAATACGTTACCAATCAAATGATCAGTATTAACAAAATTATTTTGTACTACAGAGGTGGCACAGAAGAACACAAAAGTGGCTTGTAGGTGCATTTCCATGCTTAATGAGGCTCAATGGTGGCATGAGTGCAGTCAAATTTATAAATTCATGTTGAGATTAATATTTTAAATATAAGATTTTCAATATATAAATATTAAATGATAGGGATGTGACGAGATCTCGCGGCAGGAGAT
>JAHKKF010522022.1:17575-47875 GCA_019740295.1 Labeo calbasu
TGACGATATCTTCGCAAAATATTTTGCAGTGTTTATACATGATTAATCGTTAAAAGAAGGATCTCTATTCAAACGCCCACACAATCTTATTCCTGAATGACAACGGTTTAGTGGAATGACAACGATTTTTGAGACACTGACTTTTTTTTCGAATATATTTTTTAAGAGACTTCATTAACATTTTGTCAAAACGACTAGTAAATTACATTATTTTGTTTAGATTTCTAATCTTTTTTTCTTCAGAATCGTGAGAGAATCATGATCTCCAGTTTATTAAAAAAACTTCATTAAGTTCCAGAATCATTCAGCTTTAGTTTATATGTTTATTACTGCATATAATTCATTAAAATAGAAGTTTAATTTCATAAAGTGCAAGTTAATTTCAAAGTGCACCTATATTTTTTGCATTTTGTGTTTTTCAGTTGAATGAAATACTATTTTTCAATGTCATCATTGAAGATTTCTTTAAAGAAAAAGTTTAAAAATCTCGTCTCGTCCCGTTCTCCTGAACCCAGTCTTGTGTCTTGTCTCATGGGATAATTGTCTCGTCACACCCCTATTAAATGATTTAAATAACTGAAATGATACTTAAAAAAAAAACTTAAACTAAAACTGCCAATAGGTGGTGGCAAGTCACTGATTTAATTACTGAGTCATTCATTCATTTGATTCGTTCGAATGGCTGATTCATTCAGGAATAAAGCAAGTGACTGTCTCCATGAATGGGAAATTGAATCATCGACGCACATTCATTCATAAACAAAACAATGCAAGTCACTTAGTATTAACTTGTTTCTTTAACTGTTGTATTAAATCAATATCTCGTTTACAAACTCCCTTAAAAATCATAAAAAGCTGTCACTCATCTTAGATCACCACGGTCTCAAAGTATAATCAACAAAGCTCTCTAAACTGCACAATGAATCTCTTATTTACACTCTCTCTTAGCTCTCATTTTTACGTGTACACGTGGAATCGAGTGTTCAGAGAGACGGTTTATAATTTATTGGAATTATAAAAAAAAAAATGAGTCGGTGGATTTTTACTGTTATAGGCTGGTTTTTTTCACACACAGCTGTGTTCAAACATGATTTTTGCATAATGAGTTCTTTAAATTGTAATATTTGCACCATCTGATCTTGTTCTTCTTTAATAGGTGAGGCGAAATTTCGTCCAGAGGCAAATCGTCGCTTTCTCACCTACGTGAAAGAGGAGCCGGACGATGCTAACGGTTATTTCAACTTAGGCATGCTGGCGATGGACGCAAATGAGAACGAAGAGGCCGAGCGCTGGATGCGGGAGGCCATTCGGCTGCAGCCCGGCTTCCGCAGCGCATTGTTTAACTTGGCCCTACTCTACTCTCAGTCACAGCGTGAGCTGGATGCACTCCCGGTACTTGAGGAGCTGTTGCGGTACCACCCGGAGCACGTCAAAGGCCTGATCCTCAAGGGAGACATCCTCATGAACCACCGCAAAGATACGCGTGGCGCCAAAGCCTGTTTTGAACGCATCTTGAACATGGACCCCAGCAACGTGCAAGCCAAGCATAACCTCTGCGTGGTGTACTTCGAAGAACGGGAGCTCCAGCGTGCCGAGCGTTGTCTGGTGGAGTCTCTCGCCATGGCCCCACACGAAGAGTACATCCGACGGCACCTCGCCATCGTACGCAACAAAATGGCCGCCATGAGTGCCGCGGGCCAGCCGATTGCACCGGCAGAAGGTGGTAGTGCATCAGACAAACAGCAAGAGCAGCAACAACAACAGGACAAAACGGAGGAGGAGGAAGGGCAGGGAGTTGCCTCAGGAGCAGGGGAGGGGGCCAGGAAAGAGAAGAATTTGAGGAAATCCTCCCCCACAGAAGGCGTCAGCGGCCAGGGCCACGGCCAATCAAAGAAGCTGGATGCGGGCCAGCCTGACAAGCGGACTAAGAGCAAATCCACAAAAGAGATTAAAGATATAGAAAAGAAAAGGGCGGCTGCCTTGAAGAGACTGGAGGAGATTGAACGCATATTAAGCAGCGATTAACCTTGTTTATCAACCACACCACACTATTTTTATATATAACTATTTAAAGCGCAAGAACGAGACTCTTCTCTCTTTTTGTTTTTTTTTCAGACGAGCCCTTGTTTATGCATGTTTCGTGGCGCTTTTCTTTGAATTGTTTTGTGTCTTTTATATATTGTGTGGTATACCTCCTTTTCCCACAGCTTTAATTATGTAAAGCTGTTTGGCTGAAAATGAAAAAGAGGTGTGCGCTCACAACATGCGCTGAGAAAGCACAAAATTAGGTACGTTTTTAAAAGAAACCCTGCAAAAAAAAAAAAAAAATCATATTTTACCATATCGTTTATTTATGATTGTCTATATATTTGAGTCACTGGATTAGTTTGTCACTTTTGTGTATTAACCACTGGCAAGTATTACTTATAATCAAAAATGATATTGATTTATCAGCCAGCCCATTTAATAACAAGGCCTCTGGGTGGTCCTGTTGTAATTTAGCTCAGCAGGACCCTCCCGCTTTTTGCATGACATCACTGTACTTCCTCCAATTCTCCGCTGCTCTTCGTACATGTGTCATTATTGCTGTTGTTTTGTTTTAATTTTGACACCGAATGGTGTCAGTGTTTAATTATATCCTCTGACATAATCTCATTCTGAATTAGGGTCACCTCCCTTCTCCAGCCCTCTTTTTGCAGGCTTCTGGAATTTTTTCTGTATGGCTCGCATACTGTTTTGGCCTCTCGCTGATTTCACAGATTGGTCATGCAGAGGCAGACTTTTTCCTTTTCTTTTTAAGGTTTCCGTGGCTCTGTTTCTTGTTCTCCCCACAAAGACCTTACCGTAACATTAAAATCAGGCTATAAGCGGAAAAACGTTTGAAACCTTGAAGGAATAATTCACCCAAAACTAAACATCTGTCATCATTTACTAACCCTCATGTCGTTTAAAAACCTGTATGACTTACTACTTTTTTTATTCCAACTTCACTTAAGCTCAATAAATGACTCGTTACTACGGACCTGAGCTGGTTCTCTGAATGATTAATTTTTTGAATCCGTATGATTCACCGATTCAGCAATTCAGGTAACCGCTCGCTAGAGAGGCCGATATTTCACGAATTACTTTAACTGCGCTGTTTCTCCTTAGGCGAAGTTACCATATGTCATATGGCGCATTTTACATTCATTGAAATTGCTTTGACAGGAATGAACAGTACAGTTCTTAGAAATGTGTTTTATATGGGTATGAGTAAATGATGACAAGTGTCGCTTTTGGGTGAAATGGTCATTTAATATGGTGAACATCACAGCGTAGACCAGAATTTTTTGTGGGTTCCTTTAGCTTTTGTATTTGGAAAGCATCAATCATTCGTTTTCTACGCCAATGTGTTACTTCAGTATTTTAATGCGCTGCAGATGAACTTCAAATATTCGCTTACAGTCGAGTCGGGCGTATTGTTTCCTGTGAAGCCGAAGCAACCATGTGCTCTGGCTGGAATGCTTTCGCCATTTTTCTGTTTACTTTGAAGGCAGGCCCTGAAATATCTTCTTCTATCTTCTTTGACCTTTCTGAAGATCTTAACAGGGAAAAAGCCACCTGAGAGCTTACCGAGAACTCAATGGGAGTGCATTTCTATATATTCAACAACACTAGCATATTAACACGAATGTGGGGCACATATGAGGTGTTATTTTGTTGCATTAAATTAATAAAGTCACTTTAAGTAGCAAAAAGTAGCCGTTTCTCTGATGTTTCACCAGTTGAAGATGTTGAATCTGAATCACTACACCTGTTTGCTCTTTTGTTTGGCAACATCTGTGCATCTGAATCTTTCTTTTATTGTCAGTTTGACAGTTTATAAGGACAGCTTTACATGGCTGTATCATATTAAATCTTCAAATATGTAGTTTCGGGAGTTCAAGCCTTTCTAAGAGGTCCATGTCCCACTAAATCATCTCTCCTAGCTCTCATTCAGCTCCATGTGATGTGTCATATTTCAAGTTTCCCTCAGCTCAGCTTGAATCTTCACATTTTTAGGACTCTTTCATCCCATGTTTACTCAAGCCGTGCTTTCACCCCAAATGCAGTCTTGATTTATAGCATTTACCTTTTTATTTGGACTAATGTTGACTTATGAGTGGTGACGGGATCTACGGTTTTCTAATAAAAATGACTTGCGTCACTCTTGTCTCATAAATGCTGCTTTTTATGCATTCTGGCGATTGTGACATGATAAATTTTTGATCTGCAAAATCCACGGTCCAAGAGTACTGGCTCACGCCTTTGACTCGCGTGCTGCCCAAAGGCTGTAACTGTCATTCTCTTTGTTGTAAAGGCCTCAGGTTTCAGCATGGAGCTTGTGTTGCAATAGCGCTCGCTGTAATGTGATATGTGCGTAATGAAGCGTGCTACAAACAAGTGGCACTTTGTTGTATTTGTTGAACAATTTGGTATAATATTGATCTTGGTAATTAACAAATCTTTGTGTGACCCATTAACCCTGGCTGCTGGATTTTTTTGTGGAAGCGGGCTTAGAGTGGAAGGGCCCATAACTAGGATTTATTCAAACGCAGTGAGATTTGTCGCAAACGTAATTATACGCAGTTATCTGGCCGGCCGAGGAGACCAAACCACAGGAACTTGAGCTTTAAATGGTCTGCAGAGCTTCCAGTTCAAGAAACAAGATTGTCATCACATTGACATTTGATCACACAAAATGTTTAACATGATTATGCTTTTAGTCCATGTGAGAGCACAATTTATATTATTGGATTAAAGGCTCAATGACTCTTTTGTAGTAGTAATGCCTGATTACGCTTTAAATGGCCATGTCTGTGGTTTGGGAATTCATGAACTGGTCCATGCCCTATGAAGGGGAAAACTTTGAAAACAGTCAGGCTAAGTCCGTGACGAGTGTTGTCAACCTTTCCGCTTTTATATAACCTACACAGTGTTTACTGTAATGAACATAATTTCTTTTTAGCTCATTATCGCCTCTGGGACTGACCTAATTTGGTGTACTCCTTTTTTTTTTTGTAACTCTACAACTACAACTCGTTCTATATACATCTCTAACCTTATTTTATATTGTATTATAAAACAAATAAAAACAATGGTAACACACTAGATTAGGGAACACACATTCACTATTAAGACTTTTTCCTCAATAATTACACTACCAGTCAAAAGTTTTTGAACAGTAAGATTCTCTTCTGCTTACCAAGCCTGCATTTATTTTATTCAAAGTACAGCAAAAGAGTACAATTCTGAAATATTTTTACTATTTAAAATAACTGTTTTCTATGTGAATATATTTTAAAGTGTAATTTTTATTCCTGTGAATTCAAAGCTGAATTTTTAGCATCATTACTCCAGTCACATGAACCTTCAGAAATCATTCTGATATTCTGAAAAAAAAAACATTTATTATTATTATTATTATTATTATTATTATTATTATGCTGAAAACAGCCGAGTAGATTTTTTTTTCAGGTTTTTCAGCTTTGTATTTCAGATAAATGCTGATCTTTGGATTCAAGTACTCAACTGTTTTAACTTGAACAGCAAATCAGCATATTAAAATGATTTCTGAAGGATCATGTGACACTGAAGACTGGAGTAATGATGCTAAAAATTTAGCTTTGATAAATTACGTTTTAAAATACTCAAATCGAAAACAATTATTTTAAATAGTAAAAATATTTCACAATATTACTGCTTTTGCTTTTTTGGGGGGGGGCAAATAAATGCAGCCTTGGTGAGCAAAAGAGACTTATCAATATCAAAATATTAAAAAAGCATTCATTTTTATAAGTAGCTATACATTAAAGTATTTATAAAAAAAAAAAAAAAAACAATATTAGGGCTTTGACACATTTCACAATTCAATTCGATTCTGATTTACAATATTACGATTCGATTCAGTGTCGATTATTTTGGATATACAGTTGAGGTCAAAAGTTTGCAGAATCTGCAAAATGTTAATTATTTTACCAAAATAAGAGGGATCATACAAAATGGACAACTGAGGGACTCATATGCAACTATTACAGAAGGTTCAAAGGCTCATTGATGCCCCAGAGGAAAAAACAATGCATTAAGAGCCAAGGGTGTAAACTTTGAACAGAAATTCAAATTCAAAAAGTTTTCTATTTGCACTGCATTTCCTTCTGGAGCATCAGCGAGCATTTGAACCTTCTGTACTAGTTGCATACGAGTCCCTCAGTTGTTCTCAGTGTGAAAAGATGGATCTCAGAATCATACAGTCATTGTCGGAAAGGGTTTAAATACACAAAAATGCTGAAAAACCAAAGAATTTGTGGGACCTGAAGGATTTTTCTGAAGATCAGTGCGCAAACTGTTCAGGACAAACAAGAGACTCATGAAGAACAAAAACAAAACACAGCTGTGGATCATTCAGGTAACAACACAGAATCAAAAATTATTAAGAATCAAGTGAAACCTTTGAACAGGGTTAAATTCAACTATTATTTTCTTATGTGGACTATACATAAATGTCTTTTATGTGAAATATCTTCTTTAGGTCAGTATTTTTTTTTAAAAATAACACGTATTTTGTATGATCCCTCTTATTTTGGTAAAATAATTAACATTTTGCAGATTCTGCAAGGTGTATCTAAACTTTTGACCTCAACTGTATATCAGGTACAGTACAATTTTCTCAAGGAAAAAAAAAATCTCTCAACTAATGCTGTTAAATACACATAAGAGTCAGTTGGTACGACATTACTAAAATATTAAAAGTTAAAATGAACTTATTTGTACACAAACGCTTAAATTACACTCAATGAAAAATGTATAACAATTAAGTTACAACTGCATAATTATATTTCTACTCCAATTCGTTTTTTGAAATACAAATATTTGGCTGTCAGAAAAACTTGACGGATTTATGCAAACATAAATAGAACATTGAAGAGCAGTACAAAATGATAATGAATATGTTGCATGGCACATTTATTTAGCAAAAAGCTCATCTCTAGAGTTCATCTCTAGCTAACTAATGAGTTAGTTTTTCCTGAGGTAAATGTGACGTTACGTGACATTGTTTACAAGCTATTGAGCTATATTGCTACAAGCTATATTGACATCTTTCCAAGATTAAAACACTGATTGAGCGATTACATGACACAGGATATGGATTACGGGAAGTTGCCTTCATCTGAATACCTTCAGATGTTTATTCATGTTTACTTCGTGCTGAAACTGGTATCAAAGCCAAGAAGACGATAAATTCACGTGTGCTTCACGTGCTTCTGAACGGAGGCGCTACAGTGATCTGTCACGCCACGTTAAACAGCGCCGATTTTGTTTTATATCAAAAGTAACAAAGCACAAAGCTTACTGTCATTTATTGGATTGGAGGCGAGCTATAATATTCCATTCATTAACTGAAAACAAGCCAGACTAATCGTTTCTTGGGATTTAATGGTCAATATTGTTTCATAAATATGAGAAATCTATACTTTTTACCCAGCTCTAATTAATATTAAAAACATAAAATGATGTTCACATGTCTGTATGTGTGTGTAGCCCATATATGTACTGTACAATGTTTTACATTGTTTTTTAAAATATTATTAGCTATGGATAAATGCACTATAGCATGCAGTACAGCTGCACATGCACATTTGAGAAAAAAAAATCGGAAAAAAAATGCAGATTTACTGTGAATAGCCGGATCATGTCACTGTCAATAGAAGATTAGTTGTCTGAGAAAGTGAAAGGCATGGTTTGTGAGCTTGTCACCTACATACCCCAGGGGCACCAATGTCCTCAAAGTTAGGATTGATTCTTTGCTCTTTTTTTTTTTTTTTTTTGCTCACGACACCAGTCTGACTACATAGTCCATTCAGTCGCAACTTGCTTTTATGTATTACTTTTTCTAATGTGTTTCTTGCAACTTGGTCATCTTGTTCTGTTTCTTAGTTTCTCACAAATGTCAGCGAGACAATGCGAGCGTATGAATCAGAGCTAAATTAAATATTTCACACATGCGTCAACTCCATCTCAAATGAGTCACAGCCTTTGTATTCAGAATAATTAGATATATTTAAGCAGCGAAATATGCGTAAACACGTGTTTATCAGGCTCCCCAGGCACACTGTGTAGTATTCCTAGTCGCCGGTTGAGTAGAATTGTGTCGTTCAACAGATGTATTATTAGATCATGGACAAAAACGATAAAAACAAATCAAACGAGTGAAAAACAAGACGTGAAAACTGAATGCATCTTGAATGTGAGATTAAGTTTTGTAAAAGCGACGCTCGTTCATCTCTGTGGAATGAGTGTACGTGAGTCAAGACGTGACGAATGAAAATCGACAGGGGTTTCCATATGTGTTTTTGATGAGAACAAATGTGCCTGGGTCTGATCTGTGAGACCTTGTAATATTTCATTTCTGTTAGTGTTTAAATGGCTTTATTTTGCATAACAGAGAAATGTTTTATGAGAGGATGTTATAAGAGGGCTTTACATGGAAATACAAGACATTTGTTGACTTAAAATACATCTTTGAACAGAGGAAGTCTGTATTCGTCTGCCAACAAGTTGTAAACCGCCATGCTTCTAATGCCAGATGCAATGTGACTTTAGGGAACCATGGGAATGAGACACATAATTATTTCTTGATTATATTATCCAATTCCCTTAGCAAACTATTTAGGGATGTGTTGTTGTTGTTGTTGTTTTAGAATGTTCTCTTTGAAATTACAAGACACATTCTTACCTACAGAAGAAGTCTCAGGGGTTAGCCTGAATGCGTCTTCAAAAATGTACACATTTTTAAAATCACAAAATGTATTTATTCCTACATTATTTATTTGATATTTTTGCAGGTTTAGATTTGATTACCTTCATGCCAGTATAATCAAAACAGGAGTTTTGTAACACTAAAACTGGCTGTGAGTTTGCATGTAAGCTCTCACTAACTTGGCAGCGTGGCTTATTTAATTTCCCCCCCCTGCAAAATTATGCGTCTTGTCTTTACTCGTCACTCTGCCTTGCCACCTCTGTACCAAAAACAATAAATGAATGCCATAGCTGCTAAGAACACATTTACTGCCTTGGACAGAAGTAGCACTATTGTCTCCAAACGAAGGCTTGTTTTGAAAATGTGTTCATTATCATTCCTACATATATTAAAATGACACATTTGCACTACATTCTTTTTTAGTTCTGTGGGAACCTTCAAATGTGTGTAATCACGCAATGAAGCTTAGGTCATGTGTTTTTTATCTATTATAGTTCACCCTGAAACTGAACATTCTGTCATAATTTATTTGCCCTCATTTTACTTTTGCTCATAAAAAACAACAGATATTTTTGAAGTCCTCTTATTTAGTTTTTTTATTTGAGGTTTGTGATTCAAAACGCATGTACAATATTTTTTGGCCTTTTGTTATTTTGAGTCCAAAATACACTATGTTGTATACATAATTGGCGCAGAACTGGTGAGATTCTAGTCAGAGTTTTTCGTCGTAAATTTTACAAAACATTACTTTTCTTACATAAAATCTGCAATATCTTTTACATGTCCATTTAAATATCAGCTTCAGGTGATTCATCACCTTATATGAGCCATTTTACAGAGTTGGTGTAAAATCAAAGTTGGAAACATCTTTAAAAAAAATGTCTTTCCACAAATTTTGTATGTATGCAAATTGTATAATATTCAAGGTACACATTTCTAGTAACTGTGCAGTTGGAATAACACCACAAAAAAACAATGAGGTCACTCCCAAAACTTCACCAAATTTTCGGTTGTGACTGTTTTGGTAGTTAGTACAGTTCTGAACAGTTGTACACACAAAAAAAACTAAATTTTATGGAATAACATCCAAAAAAACAAAGATAACACTACCGAAACTTCACCAAATCTTTCCGTCGTGACTGTTTCGGTAGTGACAATATTAGATGCTTTTGAACCTAGCTCAAAGATGCTAAATCAACACATGGTTAGCTAGCACAGTTCTGAACAGTTGTACACACACAAAAACTAAATTTTATGAAATAACAGCCAAAAAAAACAACTGTCACTAACAAAACTTGAATGTTTCAGTTGTGACTGTTTCGGTAGTGACAATATTAGAAACTTTTGAACCAAGCTCAAAGATGCTAATCAACACATGGTTAGCTAGCAGAGTTCTGAACAGTAAAATCAATCTCAGCCAGTGGACTAAAACATAAACTGTTTCAGTAGTGACATGATTTTTTTTTTTTTTTTACATACAGTTTCATAATTTACAAAGAAAATATAAAATCAATTTTTTAACTTCCCTTTAAAAAAATCAAAAAGATATTAAATGCATTAAATTGCATTAAAATGCAACAATTATTTAAATGTCATTTTCATAAGTTAAAAATTAGGTTTTAGGGTTGAAAGTACTCACTAAGTGATGATTTTAAATATATTAAGCTTACTGATATATGTTAAATATTATTGTGGGTTTCAATAGATAATTAAAGGATCTTAATAAACATCTAAGATTTGAATACTTGAATGCTTTTTAAATGCGTTTTTTCATTGTGGGACAGCAGTTTGCATCAACGGCCCATATGCGGTACCATTCAAAACTTTTGTGGTCACTAAGATTTTGAAAAAAAACGTAAGAACTTGAAGAACTTATTCATTTGATTAGTGTCGTTCAGCTTTGTATAACAGGAATAAATTACTAAGAGACGTTTTTCAAAATCATAAAAAGATCTGGCGGACCCCAAGCTTTTGAACTGTTCTGTAAGCTACAGAAAACATGGAACACTTCCTTTACGACACTGAAAAACAACTGACAAATGATAACTTAAAGGCTTAATCGTGAAGCCATTGTCTCGCTAAAGTTAGCGTCACTTGCCGAGGAGCCACGATGGCGATTTCCTGCATTTGATCTGGAAGTGGCTATTTTAAGACAGAGTGGTCACCGGCCCTCTCGTATAAACAGTGATACAGAGTTCTCAGCCAGAACAATTGTGGGAATTCCCAAGGTATATGCAGACAGCCTTGGCTCACAGTGTTCTCCTACTGGGTTTGACTTCTCAGCTGTACAACAGCTGGACATGAGCAATCGGCAACAGGAAGCCACTCAGCGGCTACCGAAGCCGAGGCACTGAAGTGTTGAAGCTGACCCTGACCTCAGATTAAGCATTTAAGTCTTCGCTGCTCACAGTCCATCAACTCTCACTTGCTCGCATATGGAGTTAGATTACTCACAGGTCAGTACCTATCTTATTTCACTTGAAGATTACTCTGTACTCCCAGGTTTCTAGGGAAATCCTGTCATGTGATGGATCTAGATTGTGTAATCTTAAAGATATATCAGTCTGGATCAACTGCCTCAGAACATTCACATCAATTTTAAAAAATAAACAAGACAAAGCAACCCAGTTTTATCATGTTTTTAGACTTCACTGTGAATAAACAAAGCTTAAGTATTAAGTTAAAGGAGAAGTCCACTTCCAAAACAAAGATTCCCATATAATGTACTCACCCCCTTGTCATCCAAGATGTTCTTGTCTTTTCTTCTTCAGTCAGTCTTTTGAGGAAAACATTTCAGCATTTTTCTCCATATAATGGACTGGTATGGTGCCCCAATTTTGAACTCCCAAAATGCAGTTGTAAATGATCCCAGCAGAGGAAAAAGGGTCTTATCTAGCGAAACGATCGTTTATTTTCATTAAAAAAATACAATTTAAACACTTTTTAATCTCAAATACTTTTTAGATAGCTCTTCCTGGACTCTGTGTATACTCAAGACAGTTAGGGTATGTCTTTTCTCGTATTTTCTCCCTCAACTTCAAAAATCATTTCAAAATTACAGTCTTTGCAAAGCGAACATGCAAAGATCAAAAACCCTTAACAAAAAAGGTAAAACAGCGATATAGGATGATTTCGAAATTGAGGGAGAAAATACGATTGGAGTTTTTCGATATATCTGTCATGAACCCGAAAAAACACAGTCCAGGCAGAGTAAGACAAGACTAGCGTTTGACATTAAAAAGTTTATAAATTGTATTATTATTATGAAAATAACCAATGGTTACGCTAGATAA
This sequence comes from Labeo calbasu, assembly GCA_019740295.1. Classification (NCBI taxonomy): domain Eukaryota; kingdom Metazoa; phylum Chordata; class Actinopteri; order Cypriniformes; family Cyprinidae; genus Labeo; species Labeo calbasu. Next base: position 29,645 of record JAHKKF010522022.1, read on the forward strand.
GAGCCTTCGATCCTCGACTGGGATCATTTACAACCACATTTGGGATCGTTTGAAGCCGCATTTAAACTGCATTTTGGAAGTTTGAAATCGGGGCACCATAGCAGTCCATTATATGAAGAAAAATTCTGAAATGTTTTCCTCAAAAAAGTCTTTACGACTGAAGAAAAAAAGACATGAACATCTTGGATGACAAGGGGGTGAATACATTATTTGTGAATCTTTGTTTTGGAAGTGGACTTCTCCTTTAAGCGGTGACATAACAGATACGCAACACGTTTCCCTGAGCACTTCCTCTGTCTGCCACTGGCCAGTCAAAAAAATGGCCTCACCCCAAACTTACACCGTTGGTTGAGCCAACTGTTGTCAGGCAGATCTAGATACTCAAACAAACTTTAATGTTCTGACAGACACATTTTCACACATCTTTTGGGGGAATCGGCCTAAAAATGTTTTTTTACTTGTTTTCACACAAGAGAAAAGTATTTTAACATTTAAAAGAAAAAGACACTTCAGCTTGAAAGATAATTGCAGTCTGATTTTTGGTGCTCTGTGCCCTATTTTGCTATGTAAGCCTCTCTTTTGTTTAAACAGAAAGTCAAAATCCCACATGACCCGACTTAAGCGATTTCACAGACGGTACTTCCTATATATAGCGTGTTAACTGATGCTTTTATTTTTTATAAATCCCTGGAATGTCATGAGTTTGTGATAAATCTGAGATACAAATAGAAATGTGACGCATATTTGAAAAAATACTCAAGAGCTAAGTTCAGTTCTATGGAGGGCTTTTATGACACGCTTTCAATTGTGACCAAAAAATAAGGTGGAACAGGGGTCACCAAACTTGGTCCTGGAGGGCCTGCACAGTTTTGCTCCAACTTGCCTCAACACACCTGCCTGGAAGTTTTAAGTACCTAGTAAGACCTAGATTAAACTGGCTTCAGGTGTGTTTAATTAGGGTTAGAGCTAAACTCTGTAGGACACCAGCCCTCTAGGACCGAGTCTGGTGACCCCTGCCATAGAAGAACCTTTTTTGTTTAAACGGTTCCATAAAGAATCTTTAACATCTGAAGGACATATTAGTTTCACAAAAGGTTCTTTGTAGCAAAAGAAGGTTCTTCAGATTATAAAAAGGTAAGAAAGAGGTGGTTCTTTAAGAGTGTAGAGTCTCCCTAGGTAAATTGGTCCCAGGTGAGAGGCCAGACAAAGTGCGATCTAATAAGATTCCTTCCTGTGCCAACATTATTCATGAGAGACAGACTCTGCCCAGATGAGAGATACTCACAGACGAAGAGTGAGAGGCCACGCAGACAGGACCTTGGTTGTAGAAACTGTCAGTTATTATTACAATTTGCTTTAAGGCTTGCTTAAAGAGATAGTTCACCCTAAAATGACAATTACCCTGTGATTTACTCACCCTCAACCCATCCTAGATGTACATGACTTTCTTCTTTCAGACAAATAAAATTGAAGTTATTTTTAAAAAATGTCCTGTCTCTTTCAAGCTTAATAATGGCAGTGAATGGCTGTTGATTTTTTGAAATCCAATAAAGTGCATCCGTACATCATAAAAAGTGCTCAACACATGGCTCCGTGGGCTAATAAAGGCCTTCTGTAGTAAATCTATGCCTTTGTGTAACAAAAATATAATCAATTCGTCTCCTCCGAATCACTGTAGTGCCATTTTGGATAGTATCCCTTGAACGCAAAAGGCGTATGCTGTGTCAGCCGTGACAATCCGTGTGGCGCAGCTGACACAAAACAGCATACGCTGTTTGCGTTCAGGGGATACTCTCCAAAATGACGCTAGGGTGATGCGGAGACGAATTGTTGAATAAAGTCATTATTTTTGTTTTCTTTGCGTACGAAAAGTATTCTTGTAGCTTCATAAAATTACAGTTGAACCCCTGATGTCACATGCATCAAAAATATCTTTATTTGTGTTCCGAAGACAAACTAAGCTTTTACGGGTTTGGAACGACATGGGGGTAAGTGATTACTGACCAAATTTTCATTTTTGGGTGCAGTAAGCCTTTAATTATGGATGTTTTTCTTACACATAGGCACATCAGATTATTTCAGAAGGCCTTTATTAACCCCCCGGAACTGTGTGGAGTACTTTTTATGATGGATGGATGCACTTTATTGGACTTTAAAAAAAATCAACAGCCATTACAAAGCTTGGAAGAGCCAGAACATTTTTTTTTTAATATAACTCCAATTCTAATAGTCTGAAAGAAAAAAAGTCATATACACTTAGGACGGCTTGAGGGTAAGCAATTCATCATGTTTGGAAAATTTGTTTTAGAAAATGAAAAAAAGAAGTGTTTACAAACTGAAATTACACACTTCACCCTTGAGTTTTGTGGTTATACTTTCAAAACGGTGTGTATTTCAGTTTTTTGATCTATATTCCGGTACTAATCCATTCCCCACAGACCTCTGTAGTAAGTGCCTTGTTGTGAACCCAGTTTTTTATTGTTTTTACAAACTGAAGCATGAGTCAGAATGATTTTCTGTGGAGCCCTTGAACTCACTGAACTTCCTTTAAAATGCATAACTGTTACATCATGTATGACCTTCTATTTAATATATTTGCATATCACTATTTCATGATGCGGATTTGTGCAAAAATACACCAGAATAGGGAGATTCTTATGACCCGCTTTTAACCCGCAAGCATGAAATAAGTCTCAAATCCATTCATTAATTTCAGGGTCACTCCATATATTCCATGGGTGGATTTTAAATTCAGTTAACAAATCATAAGCCTGTTTTATAACTCACTGTATCTCTTGACTGAGTATCTTATTGTTGCTAAATGACCTCTCTCGCATTCAGTGCGAAAATGCAAAGATGTGAGAGCCTTGTCGAACTCTGCAAAGTATTATTTTCCCATGAGGACCTGATTTACCCAAGAATCTGGGAACATTTTTCACAAGGACAGACTGGGTTGGGGAAAAAAGGTCATGTGGGGTAAACAAGTTCGGGGTGTGTCTTCAGTGAACAAGGACACACCCCATGTTCGTTCAGTCTTATGGCTTGTGAGCTCTGTAAGCACTTTGATACTCTTGAGGAAGCACCTCTTAAATGCAAGCCTACTTATAAAACGTCAGTCAGTGTTTGTCCTTTTGCGAATGCTGATCTACTTGGGAGTGTTTTGATTTAATTCAATTTAATGAAATGATAGGCTTATGGTTCAAATATGTTTGGGTGCCATCTGTAACATCTGTTTTATTGCACAGTTAATAAAAACTTGAAATGGCGTTATAATACATTATGAGTTTAACAATGTGTTAATACATACAACACACTGAGTGCGTCAACATACCAAACACATTGTTGTTTCAACTTTCTTTGCACACAAAAAGTTTTCTTGTAGCTTCATAAAATTACGATTGAACCACTGATGTCACATGAACGTGGTTTTACTCTTGCTGTCTATGGAGGGTTAGAGAACTCTTAGATTTCACCCAAAATATCTTAATTTGTGTTTCAAAGATGAACGAAGGTCTCATGGGTTTGGAACAACATGACGGTGAGTAATTAATGACAGAATCTTCTTTTTTGGGTGAACTAACCATTTAGGCATTTGGAAAGTGTGTGAGAAATCTGCACGTTCCGGACTCTGTTCCGTATAAAATATTATTAGGGCATTTGTTTGTTTGTTTTTTTTAATACAACTTGACCTGACCTGGCCTGAGATCAACACAAAATCTGCCTTCATTATATATTTCCTTCTTGTCTGAATCCATGCCAGTGTAGTTTAATTGTGTTCTCTTGTTACCAAACAGCTATTAAATACTATGACCAACTATTAAACAACTATTAAAGAATTTAAGACTGTTTTGAACTACATGTTTGAATCTGACATACAAAGCCACAGCTGGAGACAACAAATGTGTAATTTGACTTTATATAATATAACACAGACCTTATATAAACTTCCTAGTAACAATTAGCCCCACCTCACCTGATTCCCAATGTGGTGCTTTGCTATTTGCGTTTTTTTGGGATACAGGGAAACCATAACAGGGCACTGTTGTCAGGTAAATACAAGCTCTATACCTGTGAAAACTCAGCATTCCTGAAGCTCCTGAATAAGACAGGAGCAGTTTAACATGAGCTTGCTATATCTAAAATAAGATGCAGTCAGGCGTCGTCAAAGAGGTCAGGGGTGAGGAGACACCCGACAGCCCTTGTCTGTTTGAAGATGTTAAAAAGGCCCTGCAGACAGTTGGGTGATAGGAAATCAAAGTGACCTGCTTTACACTCAAACGCTGAACAATCCTCAGCACATTCAAGGCCCAGAAAGGCAGTAAGGACATTGCTAAAATAGTCCATGTGACATCAGTGGTTCAAGCGTAATGTTACGAAGCTACGAGAATACTTTGTGCGCAAAGAAAACAAAAATTTTTCAACCATTTCTGGTACTTTCATGAATTGGCGTTGAAGACAGACATGAAGGAGAAGAAAATGTTAAATAAAGTTGTTGTTTTTGTTTTCTTTGTGCATAAAAAGTATTCTCGACTATTTGTACTATTTTCACAATGTTCTTACTACCTTTCTAGGTCTTGAATGTGTCAGTTCGTTGCAGGGTCAGAAAGCTCTTGAATTTTATCAAAACTATCTTCATTTGTGTTCTGAAGATGAACGAAGCTCTTATGGGTTTGGAACGACGCGAGAGAGAGAACTAGCCCTTTAAATGATGTTTACTTAATATTTCTAAATAACTGATTGTAAAATAGTTTCTCCACCATTTCTTTCAGAAAAAAAAAAAAAACAGTGTATGAAGTACCCTCTAATAGTTGACAAGAGGAGGTTTGGTCAACCAAAAATGTATTAGAAAGAAATCGCAGGAAAAGTCAAGCAGTCTATGACAGACAGATCATTAACAGCTGGTCTATGCGGTAATATAGTATATCAGACAGAACATCAAAATGCTCACCTATCATTCATCAACCTCAAATATGGCTTTTCATCTGAAATATGTAAGTAGTAGCAACTTTACATTGTTGCTCAATCTAATGTTAACCTAGAAAAATGTGCGCTATTGAAGTGTCTTTGCAGAGTGAGGAATCTGAACAGTAGTGTGCTAACTGCATGACAGATGGAAGCGCTAGTGCGGTCACTTGCGCTTAAAATACTCCGTCATTTTTGGACAGATAAAAGTAATACATCTTTTGAATCTATAAAGCCTACGTTTATTTGTGTGCACTCAGAATAACAATGAAATGTTGCGCTTTTGTAAATTAATGAAAGCAAACAGGATGCGCTTTCTGCCGTCTCGGTCTCCATGAACTTGAGCACGAAACTTCAAAACTCTGTGTATACTTGCCTTACGTATCTATAGAGTGAAATGTCTACTTTTAAATGAACCATTTCAAATAGAAAACAGATATTCTCTGATCGCTACTACAGAGATCGCTACTACTTATCTCTTACGCCGAAAACAAAAAAGCAGTAGTTTATCAATAAATCAGTACAACATTAATGCAGCCTCTTTACTTTTTTTTCCTGACACATTCATAATAATTATATCTGCCGGTGCATTGTGACAAGCTTTTTTGCGTGCGCTTGAGCGCTTATTGGGCTATGTAGGCATTTAAAGGCTCATTATTATTTATATGGTTTAATGCCTAAAATGAACAACTACTAGTCGACCAGAAAAATCTTTACCCGAGAGCAGCCCTAGTCTAAAGCAGCATGAACATCCTGTTAAACATCTGTTTGATTCATAGGAAGAAAAAAGTCCTACATGAGGGTGAGTATTTGCAAACAGAATTTTAATGTATGGATAAAGCATCCGTTTAAGTACTTACTTATATGTAATGGAAAATACCGATGAGGACCACCCAAATAATTTGTTGCACAAACAGCATAAAGGTTTGTTCCTATGGTTACCATTAACCTGCTGCTACATACTTTCTACTAGTGGAAGTGCTACTAGATAGCTCACGGTCGACCGGCTAACGCGTGTACATTTGAATCGACTCATCATATGTTCATATTTATCTTTTGTCCTACTCTTTTAACATGGTTGACAACACATATGGAAGGTAAACTAATTTAAAAAGCCATCTGGTTGTTAAGGTAGGTATCCTTACAGCTATTCCTCTAAAACTTTATTAGGGTAATTATTCAGGAACTTCTAAAAGAGTAAACTGTTGCCCACATATTGTGAAAGGTAAACATCTTTGCCAGCCGCACCTGTCCCAGTACTAAGAAAATATGAAATTCTCTCTTGAACAAATCAAAAATAATAATTAGCAAAAACACCCAAATGACTTAGTTAGGCATCTTCAGAACTTCCTGTACTCCATTAAGACTGCTCACGCTTGGTGGCTGGGCAAACATAAATAAATTGGTTTTCCACAAATTATGTGCACTTGATATCGGCTGCATGTGATTTCATTCCACAGACAAGCAGGCACCGAAAAAGACTGGAGAGAAGGCATTTATGAATGTTTCCTCATTGACATTTCAATTTACTTAACTATTGTCTGGCAAGCAGGAGAGGTTTTGAGAGTCTAGTCTTGTTATTTACGCTGTAATACTCTTACAAACGAATAGTATCATTCCTGTCATGCTGAGCTAATCACAGTTAAAACAATCACATAATCTAAACGTGTTCTTTGAAGATCAGTAATCGGTGGGGGGTTTGCAGAAGTTGTTAAGTTTAAAGGAGACTTGAGAGTGTTGTAACATGCTGTTTGTTGGCACTGTGTGTCTCAAACTTTGATATAATAGTGCCGTATTTATTAAACGTACTACTTATCCATTAAATAACTTTGGAGTACAAAGAATGCCGTTCTCATTATCTACCCACTACTAATAGAAAACATGGACATCAGTTTCAATTTTGTGCACGATTTATTGTGTTAATCATATTTACTTTGTTTCTAAGCCATTTTAAGCCAAACATCCATCCCTCCCCCAACCTAATCCAACTGTTTCACTTTCAGCCTTTTTGATGATACAAAATGACTAACATCTGATCAAATATACACAATGTAATCACTGTGTGTCTTCGTGTGTTAGTGTGGGATTACAAATTTAAGGATCTGTTTAATATCTAAAGATCCCACATCCTAACATAACATTATATACAAATAGTGTCTGTGCATATTAAAACGCAAAAAGACGGCTTAAATATGAATCCTGCATGTTCCGTTTGCCTCTGTATGTATGAATAGCAGAGACGCGGGTTTGTTTACTACATAAATACTGTGATTTTCGGCCTCTGCGTCTCACATATGACGACATGAACACATAAACTTAATCTTGCTGTGAGCGTCACTTGATGTGAATTTTACCGTTTCATTTGAGAAAATTAGCATTATATCATATTGTATACAAACAGAAACTAAACGGCAACCCGTCAAAAGTTCAAAAGTACAATTTAACATGTAACAGAAATATATAAGTCTTGTATTACTTTTGTACAGTAAAATGTAGGTCTTTATATATTCCTATTTCTGGCAAATTTAAATAAAACAATTAAATTATAAAAATAAATATTACTACAAGATTAGCCACTTAATTGTAGAAAAAAATACTACAATGATTATTACAACTTATTTGAATATTCACACAATTTTTCTTCCATGTCTTAATTTTAACAGTAAAGCTCTGTTTGTTTGGCTAAATAAATAAATAAACAGGTTTAATTTTCATTTGATTAAAAAAAAAAGTTTAATGCCTTCATTTGATTATCAGAAAAATTAAAACACACAAGAATTTCTTGGGAAAAAAAGAGAAAGAATTTGTTTTCACTGAAATAAATGTTTTCGTTATTACACAGAGAGTACACTGAAGAATTAGAAACAAACTAGATTAAACACTTTGTTAAGACAAGCTCTGAAATTGGCTTGAGAAAGAAAAGTTGAAAAAGTTTTAAAAGCTAAAAGTCGGTTTAACGTTTAAACCAGTTTTAAAGATAAAGTCTGAATGTTTTAAAGGCAATACAATTAATCAGAGACAAACAAGAGATATATTTTAAAACAGTAAAGAAATGTTGAATTGATTTTTAATGTTTTAAAGAAGTCTGTATTTATTTGATCCATGACAGCAAAATGTCCAATTTTGAAATATTTTTACAATTTAAAATAACTGTTTTCTATCTGAATATATTTTAAATTATTATTTATTCCTGTGGTTTCAAAGCTGAATTTATCATCATTACTTCAGTCACATGATCCTTCAGAAATTATTTTAATATTCTGATCTGCTGTTTAAAAAACATGTATTATTATTATGATGTTGAAAAGAGCTGAGTAGAATTTTTTCAGGTTCCTTTGATGAATGGAAAGTTCAGAAGAACAGCATTTATCTGAAATAGAAATCTTTTGTAACATTATAAATGTCTTTACCATCATGTTTGATTAATTTAAAGCATCCTAGCTACATAAACTATTAATTTCTATCATTTCTTTCCCAAAAAAAATTATACTAACTTCAAGCTTTTGAATGGTGTAGTGAATAATGTTACAAAAGCTTTTTATTTGAAATAAATGCTGATCGTTGGATCTTTCTATTCATCTGTTTTAAATATTAATAATAATAATAATAAAAAAATCAGCTTTGATCACAGGAATAAATTACATTTAGACAGACACGGGCTACAGAAAGAATAGAGCAATAAAATGTGAATGGCAGAGCACAGACAACACATTTTAAGATATTTTTTCCACCAGAAATTCATTTGAAAACAAACGAAAGTCTAAATTTGGCTTCACAGGAGAAACATCTGAGATCTTAAAGTGATCTCATTCATGATTTTCTTTCTGATTTGTTTTGTTTTTTGTAGGTCTGTATGTCTTGCTGGTTGAGCTAATGCAGATTAGGCCTGATATAGTAACTGAATTTCAGAGAATAATTACTCAGCTTTTAGTGCAGTTGTTTGTTTTTTAAAGTGAGCACTTCCACAGCAATACAGATCTGTCAGAGAGGGAGTTCAGTGTCCCTTTGCTTTTGTTTATTTAATTTCATCGCTCTGCATTGAAAGCCAAAACTAAACATCGGATCTTATTAGCAATCGACTCGAGGGCTTTCCAGTGCCGCCGCTGTAGTGTGAGTAAACATTGCTTAATATCTAACAGGAGATACATCTGTTATGTGGATGCATGTTGAGTTCAAGCAAGTTAAAATCCTTTAGGGTAACTGGCCTGCGGCTTCAGCTCCCACATACTGTTGTGCTAAATCTCAAATGAGTGCGGCTTTAAATGTACAAACACTGGAAACAAATTCAAATTTCTGTCAGGTCAGATCATTAGTTTAAAGATCCAGAAAGACACTTGACTCCACATGAAGGGTAGTAAAAGCGTTACTGATTGTCGGCCACAAAATCTTTGAAGTTTGTTTGCGTACCTTTATTAAAGTTTATTTATCAGACGCTTAGTGCAGCTGGTGCGAAGTTGCTACATCATTATGTTTGTGACAAAGATCACTGAACCGGTCTTATTTTATGGTCATTTTACAGAAGTGCTGAAAGGGAATTCCATTTCAATTATTCTTTCTGCACTGAAATTGTTAGACACGTATATGTGTAATCAAATGCTTTCGCACTACAAAGCATAAGTATTGCCAAACCTGTAAAGATTTTAAATGCTTCAGCATAGCCTTTACTCCAGAAACTGACGACTGCCTAGGGGATATGATACATGACTCATGATCATTAAAGAGAAATGGCAGTTATCCTATCCATGGGCAGCATTTGATGATCAAGGTTTATACGTTTTTTTGTTTTTCTAATACTAATGAAAAAACTTTTAACATGCTGATGAAAAGCAACTTGCGCGGTTTCCACGAAAACCCTGTTCAAAATAACACAACCTGTGTTGCACCTTCATAAAATAGTATCTTTGATAATTAAATTTCACAGTTGTTTGCTTTAATTCTACTCACCTTTATGTTTCATGATTCAGCAAATTCATGTTTTGATGACATCTCCCTGTTAAACACAAAAAGGATGACCATCAAAATGCTATATCATCAAAACTGCTTTTTTCATGCGTGCTGCCAAAATGCATGACGATCAATAGCTGACATTTTTGTTGAATATTTATATACTTTAAAAAGTCTCATATAAAATATTAAAATATGTAAGAATGTTAAATAAATCTTTAAATATTACACTTTTTCAAATTTTGAATAATTAAAGTGCTATTACGCTTTTTCACTTTTTGAATTTTAGTCAGTGTGTGGTGTGTATCTTTGGGCATAAAAAAGATCTACAAAGTTACTAAACTCCAAAGGGAGATATTTAGTTTTTAAAAAATCTCTTTCATGAACTACAACGAACGGCTCCTTTGGACTACAGCGTTTATTTTCCGCACGCAATGATGCCACAACGTGGTCCATTAGAATATGTGGTGGTGTGTAGGGACGACGTAGGGGATTAGCCAAACTTTAGCGATGCAGCGTGGAGAGCCGCTTCAACGAGCCGCAGCGCGGTGGGTATAAACACAAGCATTGACCAGAGTGTCCGCTTCAGAGCCGTAACGCGTTGCAGACGTGTGCAGTGTGTGGTAAGAGATTTATTCATCATAAATCCCCCACACTCAGACACATTTAGTAATTTGGTGCACTACTAGGACACCTTCAATACCGCCCACAGCTACCGGTGAGTGGGATTCTCAGTTGAGAGGTGTGCTTGTTTACTTATTATTTTACAAGAACACGTAAAGCAAGCATGCACAGCTGTTGTTTATATTGCTGTTCGCTGCAGAAGTAACGTAAGATGCACGTTTACTTCGTTCTTGCTGTTTAAGGGAGAACGTTTCATGGGCGTCGAGGAGACTAGTCTTTTTTATGTTAACTGACTAAAAACTATTTATACTTTGAACTATTATTATTATAATATTTATTTTAAAAAGATAGACTGCCTTAAAAATAATTATCAAGACACTGGTAAAACAGGCTTATACTGATTATACTTATCAATCTTGTTTTTATCATCATTATCTTTTTAAAAAATTAACACGTTCAGAACAGGATTATAATAATAGAATTATATTTTAAATGTCAAAAATATTTTTTTCTACAACTGCAAAACCACTGTAGCCTGTAAACTTAATAATATCTCTCTGGAAATAAATTTAAAAATGTCAGTGTCAATATAAAATGAATAATATATTCTGTACAACAGAAAAGAAAATCCTTAAGATTTGGACAACTTAAGACACTTTAGTTTCTAACCCCAGAGTTATTAATAGGTGCAAAAATATATATATATAGTAATTTAAAATAACTTTTAAAATGGTCTTTTCTGTTCAGTTCAAAGTGCTTTACATAAAATGGAATGAAACTAATCACAACAATAGAAGCAAATAATAAAAAATGTAACCTTTTGACTGTCACCTGTCCCCTCAGAGGGACGCCTATGTTTACTTCACTATATTAAAATTAAATCCTAGTCTAATCATGACAAACTATATATTGTTGGAAAGATCTAAGACTCCTAAATATTACAAATTATGTAGGAACATTAATAGAATAATTTATGACAAGAATGCACATTAAAAATCTATAAAAGGATTTCTGACCTTTGTCACCAAAACTCTTTTTTCACTTTCATGTTTTAGAATTTATTATATATTAACTGAAATTTTAAAACCTCAAAATTCATAATTCGAAGTCCATTTTAAAATCTGACATTGCATTACCATGGAAATGATACTTCAAAATCATATTAGAAAATGTATTTGTTTATGAATTATAACAATTTAAGTTTGGATGCACTTTCACGTCTATGTTCAAAAATGGGGGGGTGACAGTTAAAGGATAAAAAATATTTAAAATGAATTAAAACAGCTAAGAATAAAAAATTAGTAACCATACACTAAACACATATTATGGCATTTAATTTCTCTCTATCTCAGCTTTAAATGAGACATTTTAAATGGAATAATTTTAAATGGAATTCTTAAAGCATCAAGTATTTATAGAGGTAATTATACCTACAACCCTCTCTATGTGATATGAAAGTGGTTATGTTCCCATTAATAAGACAATAAAAACAGATGTGAATAGATAGCCATTATCCTGTATACATGAGTAACAAAACAGATTTCATGATTCAGACCAATTTCAAGATTCATTTGAAACGGTGAAAAAAAAAAACATGGATAAAATTCATAACTTTACAATTAGCAAAAGAAAAAGGGACAAGGGGCAACCTTGCTTGCAAAACAATTATATTCCTGCTCAATTGAGAAATTTAGTTTGTAGGTGCAATTTCAAAATGGAAACAACTAGATATGTCTCAAACACCAATCCCTATTCAGTCACTTCTAGGTGAAAATATAAAATTCCCTGCCTGGCTAGATAAAAGGTTTTGGGAATAACTGCATACTGCTCAATCATATCAGAGGTGGGAAAATTCAAAATTTTCGGAATTTAATGATGTCATATGGATTGGAGAAACAGGATTTTTTACAGATTTTTACAAGCTGGACATTATAACATGACAATTAAAAGGCCAATGGATGAGTATTCCACTGTGGTAAGCATAATTATTAAATATTACAAAGCAAGGAATAGTAAAAAAAAACAATTTATATTAAGAATTTATACCTGTATTCAAAGACATTAAAGGTCAATCTACTAAGTATAATAAAGAAATATGGCAAGAAGAAATGCAGATCCAAATATTAGAAGAAAAATGTCTAAATTTACAGCATTTACAGTGTGTAACTAGTATTTCCAGAGCTTTATAGGAATTCTGTTGGAAAAACACAGAATGTTTCTTTATTACTTCGAAATTGAGAGCTAAACAAAGGAAGTAACAAATCAAGGATCTTGCTGGAGGCAATGTGGGACATTATCAGCTGATCGTGTCCATATTTTTTGGTCTTGCACAGTTTTAAAGATGTTTTGGAAGGAAATACATACAATTATGCAGGAGGTTTTAGAGAATACAGGTTATATTCTACATATATACTCTACATTATATTCTACATATATACTATACTCTGAATCCAGTATATTGTACATATACTGGATTCAGTGATTAATAAAACTTTTTAAATAATAAAGATTCTTCTAATAGCAGCGAAAAAAGCCAGCATTGCATATAGCTTCAGCAAATACAGCAGGAACAGACTGTGACAGAAATATACAATACGGAAAGGCTGACAAGTCAAAAAGTGTGGAACGTGATATAAGTTTGAATATGTGACACTGGACCACAAAACCATTCATAAGAGTCATTTTTTTTAAAATTGATTGATTATACATCTGAAAGCTGAATACATGAGCTTTCCATTGATGTATGGTTTGCTAGGATGAGACAATATTTGGCCGAGATACAACTATTTGAATATCTAGAATCTGAAGGTGCAAAAAAATCAAGATATTGAGAAAATTGCTTTTAAAGTTGTCCAAATGAAGTTCTTAGCGATTCATATTCCTAACCAAAAATAAAGTTGTATATTTATGCTAGGAAATATACAAAATATCTTCATGGAACATGATCTTTACTTAATATCCTAATGATTTTTGGCATAAAAGAAAAATGTATTATTTTCACCCAGACAATGTGTATTTTTGGCTACTGCTACAAATATACCCAAGCTACTTAAGATTGGTTTTGTGGTCCAGGGTCATATATATATATATATATATATATATATATATATATATACACACATATATATATATATATATATATATATATATATATNATATTATGTTGCACGGGTACAGCCAAAAATACATCGGATGAGTCAAATTTTCACCTTTTTCCTGAGTAACCGATGAGTGCCACCATGATGGATTTAAACATCCGTTTGGATGCTGTTGTGTTCTGATCTCCATAGAAAAGGTCTACTAAATGAATTAAACAAACTTTTTCAGTACAACCAAATTTAAAACTGTGCACATTGCTAAATAGTGCTGCTGTTGGCTACCACAGTTACAGCAATAAAATTAAGGAATTCCTGTAAAGTACTTGTTTTGCACACCAGCAAATCTGCCTCTGTCCGCCAGTGTATGTGTTGCATTCAAAATGTCAAAAGCTGGCAAGAGAAAACAAGCATAGTTTGCAGTGCCTAAATTAAAATACTCTGTGTAAATATTAAAAGAATGTGTACTTATATTACGCAATTATAATTTTGTGGAAAAAATCCTTCTAACTTCACCTAATCAGGAGCTGTATGTAGTACATGTGTGCTCATGTGTTTTCATTAAACTATGACAGGTGAGTTACTGCAAAAAGGCGGTCATTGCGACATTGTAAAGTGATGGAATTATGGTGCCAGGTTTAACACTGTATTACCACATGGGCATTGGAATTGTTGTAAGTGGGTGGGGTAAGACCCACCCACTTTTCAAGACCATTAATATAGGGCCCAATCACTTTTACCATCTCTAATTCAGCACATGTGTCTGTTTACTTTTCACAGCGCCATCAGTCAAATCCATTCCTTTTGAGGAATGCCCTAATGAATTCAACTCCATTCTATTCTCATGCTTCGTAGTACTCCGGTGGCCGCACAGCGAAGACTGACATGGACGAGAAGAAATTGTTAAATAAAGTCGCCATAAAATTATGGTGTCACATGGACTATTTTAACATCTTTACTTTTTACGTTTAATGTGCTTACCACCTTTCTGGGCCTTGAACGTGTCAGTTGCATTGCTCTCTATGCAGGGTCAGAAAACTCTCGGATTTAATCTAAAATATCTTAATTTGTGTTCCGAAGATGAACGAAGGTCTTACGGGTTTGGAACGACACGAGGGTGAGTAATTAATGACAGAATTTTCACTTTTGGGTGAACTGTTCATCATTTGTTCACTTGTTGCTTTTACATTTGTTTTGTTTAAAACAACTTACTGTTACTTCTTGTTCATTTCTGAGAAACCTTGTCTGGAATGCGTTAACGGTTTTAGGCTTATAAAAGCAATTGTTTAATTAATAGACACCAGAACACGGGAAATGGCATCTACTCCAGTAAATTTTTTCAGGGGGAGGACCCACCCACTTTTTTTTTGCTTCCAACGCCCATCAGCTCGGAAAATACGTTCATTTGACTGGATACACCGGAGACCGGAAAAGCAAAGCATCGTTCCAGTCAGGAAAAAGGTGGATAATCAAGAAGGAGACCAGTAACTGTATCCTGTTTTGACTCTTTGTCTGTCAATGTTTCTCAGTGTTCCATAATGAAAATAAATAAATAAAAATAATCATTTGGACATTGCAAACTGCTCATTTACTAAATGCATAGCTAAACAGATGTGTTTTGAGTCTAGATTTAAATGTGGCTACTGGTTTAGCACATTGCATAAACCAGGCCTTTATGTTAAGACAGTGTCTTAAGTAAGAGTTTGACCAACTAGCTGGTAATCAGTCTTATTTTGGATTCAACTGAGACTAATTTGCTTTTATGTAACTGAATTAAAAAAAATATGACCAGGCATAAAGAAAAAAATTAGATGACTAACTTGTAAGACTAGTCTAAATGCTTTTACACAACTGTTCCTGATCTCTTCTGGAAGCTGGTTCCAACTGCGGGTAGCATAATAGCTATATTTATATCTACGCACAATGTATATTACATTCTAGTTTTAAACATGCAAAAAAAAACAAAACATAAAAATGCTTGATCTACTTACATCTGATATGATAATCACAGGAAACTGCAGCTTTCCTTGTAGCTCTGAAAACAAGTACATAAAAATTCAACATTCAACATTTCCAATACTACTCAAGCAGCCTACTTTTTGGACAGTCTAGGATATATCCTTGGATATTCACACATTTTGCAGACACTTTTTAACTGTAACCTGTCAGTGCTTGGAAGTACTCATATAAGGAGGATAATTTAATACATTCCTACCAACCTGTTGCATTCTGCTTATGGCGAATAGTTTAAACTATTAGTCAGACATGCATAAAAAAAGATAGGAAAAGATAGGGAGATCTGGTACTTGCAAGTGCATGTTAGGGTGCGGTAGAAAACTAAAGGTTTATCAAACCCACTAAATGCCAATCAAGAGTGCAATGTAAATTTGACTTGGCAATACAATATTGACAATCAAGTTTTCACACAAATAGGTGCAACAGCCTGGGAGAACTTTGTCGGCTTGGCTTTTTGCAAGCGTTTCAGCTTTGCTCAAAGCAATTTTCCGCTTTTTATCATGAAAAACTGGGCACTGGATTGAGTCGGTGAGCCGCTCTGTTATTAAATTTAATTAGAAATGATGTTTCTCAAGGTTTATGTAGAGTGTCTGTATCAAAAATTTGTACTGGCATTAAATGCCCACTTTGTCAAAAACAATTTAACAGAGATTTGAACCACATGTCAGCTTCTTTGTTCTTCGCTTAGGAAGCAATTTGCAGTGGTGGTTTGTTTCAAAGGATAAAAGGCACTAGACAACAGGAACTAGCCATTTTAGCACCGCAGTTCAATGATGCCTCATTCTTAAAACATGTGATTTAAGTGGGACTTCTTACTACGACCTCATACCATGAAAATTTATTGAGCAAGGCTAATGACTGGAGCATTACATTTCGGAAAGAAGGTGTCAGATGTTTGTTGTTAAAACCAACTGCAAGACCGCATGAAAGGAATTCACACATATATCCGTGAATTCTATAAGATCCATAAGTCTTGACCTGCTTGCATATTTCGTGTTTATATATACCTACTGAATTAAGATAAGGCTGATAAACAAAGCATCTGAATGAAACCATGACATTAATGTCCATTTTTGTGATTCTTATCATTTCTTATCTATTGCTTCCTCATACACGAGATAAATGTTCCACTTTTAATGCTAGTGATTCTTCATTTCGACAGTCTGGCAGAGGTTCTGTGTTTGGATAAACTTTAGGAGAGTCGTGTTCACTGGGTTTCTCCATATTTAATTAAACGCTTAACCTCTGGCCATATGCTTAATTTATCATCCTCTCTATGGACACACTTTCTAGAAATGTAAGTACTGTACTTTGGCGGCCGACCAAGAGTTAATGATGGAAAATTTGGTGAAAGGTAACTAGCAATTCTCTGGCATGAAGTAACCATTGAGAATTGACAGCAGTTACGTTGAAGTTAACCAGATACATATAAGACCTGTTAATAATTACAAGTAATACTTCAGTCGAAGGTCGAAATACTGTGTAGGTAAGTTACGTTACCGATTAAATGACTAATGAGGCAGTATGAGAGAGATTAGGAATGCGGCACAAGAGAGACGTTACGTTTCAAAATCTCTAATTCTCATTTTTTGGAGCAAAAATATGTGCTTTATGATAACATCTGCTTTGAGTGTAGGAAAAGTTCTCACGCAGTATTCAACAGGTGAGTAAACACGAAAATACGCTCTCTTACCTTGTAAAGTAAAGTCGTTGAATCCGGATATTTGCACATGCAAATTGACGAACAACCACTAGCAATTTGCATAAAACGCGCTTAAACCATGTCCATACAAGGGCTTTCCTCACTTGCTCACTCAACTGAACATGCGCAGCAAGATCATAACCACTTACTACACGCCATTTTGAATTTCTGATTTTATATGATATGAAATTCATTCTGAATTCTAAAATAAATAATATATAAATAACTGTTTTAGATGATATTTAAATATATATATATATATTTTTGGTTTGGTTTAAGAGTGGTGACATAAGGAATGATGTTTCTGGGTCCAAGCCCTTAAAGGAGAAGTCCACTTCCAGAACAACAATTTACAAATAATTTACTCACCCCCTTGTCTTCCAAGATGTTCATGTCTTTCTATCTTCAGTCCTAAAGAAATTATGGTTTTTGTGGAAAACATTTTAGAATTTTTCTTCATTTAATGGACTTCAATTGTACCCCTGATTTTGAACTTCCAAAATGTAGTTTAAATGCAGCTTCAAAAGGCTCTAAATGATCCCAGCTGAAGAAAAAGGGTCTTATCTAGCGAAACGATCAGTCATTTGTTTTGAAAAATAAAAATTTGTATAATTTTTAAGCACAAAAGGTCGTGTAGCACAGGCTCTGAGATGCACGTTCACGACATACTTTTGAATCGAGTTGAGTCGAAAGGTCACGCGGAACTACATACCCAGTGTTTACAAAGCGAACGCGCAAAGACTAACAAAGTGCAAGTAAGTCAACGCTGTTTACAAACAAAAAGCTACAACGATGTCAGACGTTTCTGAAGTTGTAGGAGAAAATAAGATGGAGTTTTTCACCATTCTCTACCTTTTTGAGCCGGAGTACACAGACGATGAACTTAGA